>CAIGRP010126571.1:40000-62500 GCA_903798385.1 Fraxinus cuspidata | reverse complement strand
CCAAAGGCTAAAAGCCGGAGTAGTTGATCCAGTAGTTCTAAATATAGATAGAAGAATCCCGAATGAACAACCATCCACAAATGTCAATTCTTCATTCAAGGAAGAAAGTGCAACAATCCTTTCCTTTGACACTGGTCCCGTAAACGAGTGAAAAATGCCTTGTACAGTTTCCCTTTTCCCTTTCAGCCAGTCCAAGAGTTCAGTTCACTCGAAAGCGGGTAGCCATTAAGGAAAGCGTCTGTTGGATATTTGGTTTGAACCGGTTGCCCCACCCCTTATAGCCTTATAGTAAGTACTGGTGAGAGGGAAAGAGCGCTCCTGCCCTTTACCCAAACAGTACAAGAATGGCAATCCACCTATTGGTGTGCTGCTGCCCTCAACCGACCTGATCGTCCCAATCCGGTTGTCCTTACTAAGAACAGATCCACAATCTCTTATCTTCTTATCTAATGAATATGAATTTGCTATAGTTTTTTCCTTTGCCTAGCTTCCCATTGCTAGAACTTCCAGCGCTAAGGTGGTTGGTGTGGTAAGGCAAGCAACTCCTCTTTCCGAAGAAGAGTGCCTGCCCGAGCTATCTTAAAGTAAAGCTCTCTAGGTTAGCTATAGGTAAAGTTCTCCCAGAGCCGGAGACACAAGCCGCTACTCCTTCAGAAACCGGGAATCCGTAAGGACCTAAAGTTTTTCGTCGGATGAGACCGAGAACCGAACGATGTCTATCAAAGAAAAGAGCGAGAGGGACTGACTAGACGGCTGTCAACCAGCTCTAAAGGTTGCAAAGCCTTTAGAGTACCCCTGAACGGAAGGAAAGAAAGATAAATAGAACTCTATCCTAGCTACCGGGGAAGGGAGAGGAGAACAGAGGTAACCATCAAACTATAGAACCTCACCTCAAACAAAGGCCCTCGGAAGAGCCTGAAGTAGAGAAAGCTACAATAAGAGAATACCTGCCAAAAGCTTCACCTCGGTAAACCTTTGGAATACAGATCGTCGAGCCGCCGACAACTCCCAGGGTTCACTAAAACAGGAGGTACTCCGCGAAAGACTATTGACTGACCTGTCGAGCTGATCCGACACCAAGTGGGCCGCACCTCTGAGGACTCAATATGAAAGAGAAAGGTGTTCCTTTAACCCCGAAAGTAGTCCGGTTTCTCACCGGTCGCAGAAACTCTTTTAAGAAAAAGGCTTCCCTAAATTTTCGTGGCATCCGGATCGGGATACGGCCCTGCCCTAGCGGCCGCGACTGGGTGGCCCCTTTGTTTCGGGGCACCGCCGTTGTCACGGAGCATGGGAAGGACGCGCGGCGATTACCCCGAAGACTTTCGCTTGCCTTGCTTGGAGGCTCACGCAGCACAACCGGCGAGCAGAGCCAAGCCCAACCATTACAGTCAGGAGACGCGCGGGCGTGACGTCCTGGAAGCTAACGTGTAAAGCATAGCGTTTTTCGCATATCACTTATCCCGGTCACCCCTTCCCTTCCATCCAGAGAACGTAAGTTCAAAGCCTAATTCTTTCCTTTTCTGCTTATTCACATCTTATTCACCTCCTCACTCGAATAACACAAAAGCCTTCGAACTTACAGCCACTACCCCTAAACATCTTTCTATGACACCCTGCCCGACATCGTCACGAGTAAGCCTCCCTTTCTTTTATGTTTTTCAATCGCGTTTGATGATTGTTTATTGTGAATCCGTTCGACATATATGCCTTAACTCGGGCCTCAAAAAAGCAGAGAAATTCAGAAGTGACGTCCAAGCCCGTGGCTCTGTAAGACCTCCACGCAAGCCCTCGGTCACCGAGCCGACCTCGTCCGTTCGGAAGGACACCACCCCGGCCAGCCTTCCGAATTCTACCCCCGCTACCACAAAGATCACTGCCCAGCCACCGCTGGAGGGTACCAACTGAGCAAAATGGAGAAAATTAGGTTGAGGACCCGGGAGATAAGGGAAAGAAGAGAGAAGAAAAGGGAAGGTTCTCTAGATCTAGAAGATTTGCTTGGAGCTGTTCACTTTCACTTGGTCGCCTGGTATCTTGAAACCTCTTTGCTTGCGGGGGCAGGAGTGGAAACGTCTGAGAGAGCGCTTCGCGAAAGAATCGTGTGGCGCGGTGAAAGGTTTCCCGTTGGGGTTTCTCCTGGTCTCCACCTACTTGTGGAAGAGGTGGGATTCCTTGATATTAAGGTGTCAAGGCAGTCGAAGAAGGCCACAAGTGGAAGCAACCGATGCTTTGATCATGACTCCTTGCTGCCAGTCCGTGCTTGCTGTCATGCTGGCAAAAGCAGGGGTTTCGGTCAGTTTTACCTACTATTGGATTTGAACCAATGACTCTCGCCGTATGAAAGCGATACTCTAACCGCTGAGTCAAGTAGGTCAAGCTGAGTCAAGTCAGAGAAAATAGACCCCTATAAGAGAAAGCGTTATCACTATACGAAATGAAGCAGCGGCTAGCACGCTAAGCTAAGATCAACCACTTGGAGAACGCGGAGCCTTTCTTTCTCGGTCGTCTGTCTTAATAAGTGGATTCCGATTCATGCGGTCGTTCTCTGCTGCATTGGTCTTTTCACTCCCCACTCGCCACCATAACAAAATGTTTCCACTATATCTCAGGAGTAGTCAAAGGAAGTACGGCGGGTCCAAGTAGGAAAAAATTCCCTAAGAAGTAGGGCATACAACAATGGATCAATTCATTCAACAAAATCCGTTCGGATCAGACCAGGATGAATGGGATTGGTCTGAACTCTCGCTCGGATGGTTGACTCCCGCCGCCGACAGATGCCCCATGCCACCTTTCGTGAACAGCTATGCCCGAGAATGAATGAATTGTGATATAGCGCCGAATAAGCCACTGCTCTATTCCCGACTCGAAATCCATAAAAGACTTTAAGGGAGAGAAAAGAGGGGCCCTATACCATAATCCTGCTGCCTCGGGACGACTGCACGTTACATCATAGCAGCACGACCAAATAGAGGAAGCAAGCAGCCCCTTGTATAGGTTGGGCGCTAGCGCTTTATATTAGACTAATATAATATTAATTAAGACATAATATTAATTAAGGGCTTTTCCCTTATTATATTAGTAAAGTTGCTCGAGGCCGGAAAATGTTAATACAATCTAGAAGATCTGGTCGAATGGTAGAAGAATCTATGGGTTCGTTAGGAATCGATAGTCGTTGTCTGGACATACGAGTCACAGCCGGCCGGGAAGAGGAGAGATCAACGACGAAGCTACTAGCTACTAGTTGGAAAGGAAAGGACAAGACCACCTTTCATATATTTCTACAGAATTGAATAGCGAACGAAAGACCAGGAGATTGGATCTAGAAAGCACTTCCAGCAGGGTTGACGGCTGTGTTGTGTGGCCCTCATTCAGCTGGAAGTAGGAAATCAATCCCGGCACGACCGATGACTTAGTCTCCTTCTACGCTTCGACTCAACCACCTACCTAACTTCTTAGAAAAGATCCGATAGATAGCAGCTACCTAAGGCGCTTAGGCGCCCTTCACCAATCACGGTCTTTCATCTAGTAAGTCCTAGTACTATGTTCTCCAAGCTTGACTATAATAGAATAGGCAGGCCTTTTAGAGAACAGTAGAATGTTGGGTTAGCTCTGCCTTGTTGTGATAGGGGGCTGAGGGGTGACCGATCCGGTCAGTCAAAAAATAGGTTAACCAAAAAAGGTGTGTCTGGTCTGGTGTAGCTAATGTGACTTTCTCGATCTATAGTTCCTCTTTCTTTCTCTCTCCTATTGACATAGCAAAGTATGGTTCTATTGAGCGTGATACCCGCCCTCTACAAAGTGGTTTTTGAAAAGGTCTTTAAACGACTCTTCGTCTCAAGTTCCAAAACGTTTAATGAATGGCTGCCTACCACCCATGAAAAGAAAGACTACATAGGGCCCTCTCAGCCCGCCCTGGTTCAAATACTATTCTTTTTCACTTTATCCTACCCCGCTCACTGCCCTTCAGGCTTAAAAGCCTTTTCGTTGTCACCACTTA
The DNA here is from genome assembly GCA_903798385.1 of Fraxinus cuspidata. NCBI lineage: Eukaryota > Viridiplantae > Streptophyta > Magnoliopsida > Lamiales > Oleaceae > Fraxinus > Fraxinus cuspidata. The sequence continues at coordinate 58,506 of CAIGRP010126571.1, read as the reverse complement.
CCGTTATCTATATGGCGATATTTCTAGCTTTCATTAAGGCTTCGAAGCCCCTATACACAAACTAGACTATAGAGGTTGCCACCTTGAAAGGCGTATCGAAGGTAATATCGGTTGTATCTGAATGCCAATCTCGATATCAAAAAACTCCAAAGTAGTTTTCCTCTTCTTTTTTTGTGTTTGATAGAAATACCTAGCAAACATCTAAAAAGTAGGTTTTTCGCAAGAAAACCGGGTTTAGAAAGGGTTTATCAAGTCCATTCCATTGGGAGACATCAAAGACGTGAACTTATCGAAGCACATATTCCACCTTTCCTATCTAAAATTAGCTTTCTCTGGTGCAAACTCACGGATTCTCTTTCCTATTAGTACAGTTGTTATAAAATCTTTAAAGAAGTATGCCACCTTCAGGACGATAAAGGTTGCATCTTCAAGTCCTCGTGCCGAAAGTACGAGATTCACTTGAGTGTTCCATAGGGGAAAAAGGCCGAAAAGGAAGAAGGGGCCTAGCTTGCTTTAGGTCTTTCCCTTCCCCCGATGTGGAATAGTTTTTCCCGAGTCCGGTCCTATAAGAATAGTTCTGACGACATCAACTCATGGTACATCAAAATCAGGCCTAGCCTAAAAGACCCGCTTTCCAATAAGAACTTCCTTTTAGATCCTTTATGGTAGTAATGTAGGCGGCGTGTATTCTAATAAAAGAATAAGGGAAATGGTTCTGCCATTACGGATAAGAAGAAGGTGGATGGAATGAAGGACAAGAATCAACAACCGATATTACCATAGATCCGCCAAGATCCTGCTTTCTAGTCTCTCTTTCAGCCTCGCCTCGGGGAATAACAATTACCCTTTCCCCTTGCACGGTCCCTCATCACTTACGAGATTTTTTGCTTCTCTCTTCTTGCTACTCGTCTGAATCCCACCTTGTGGCATCAACGTTTAGCTCATTTATTTAAACTCTCATACTTTATCTGTTTTCTTGAAGAAGAAATTGCTTGTCTGTAATTCATCTTCGTGATCATGGCATTGTACATTGTCTTTCTTGTCCTCACACTCCCAATGCAAACGAGAAAGTTTTCTAGTTATCTATGTGAGGATATTGAAAAAAAATGTGGGGGGAAGAGGACTCAAACAAAAAAGTACATGCAGTCGCCTGGGACAAAGTTTGCAAGCCTAAGTGCAATGGGGGGCTTGGCATCATAGAGACTGAACAAAATAAGCAGATCTACCAGCTGGAGAGCTATCAAAGAACCACAGGCTTTATGGGCGCAAGTCTTACATAGCAAGTATCTCAATAATGGGGGATCTGCACCAAAGAGCAACTCATCATATATATGGCACAGCATTAAAAAGGGAAATTAAGTGCTCAAGTTAGGTTAAAATGGAGACTTGGGAAGGGGCATAGAATGATTTTGACTTACGAGTAACAGGCTCTGAAAGAGGTTCATCAACTACGGAGGATCAATTAGCATTACCTCACCCGAAATTGGCACATGAGCACTCGAAACCGCCTCTCTTTTTGTCCCGAAACCTTAGACGAGCGACTATGCTTAAACGGGTATGCTGCTTTGCCATGGGTTGATTTCAGCTGCTCTTTTGGGGAGGACAAGTAGTTTGACTTTAGTACTCAATTTGAGACTTCATAGGCTACTTGGCGGTAGTAGGCCCAGGTCCATCATTGGCTGGTAGTCTTCACCGGCATCTCCTCTGGAGAGTTTGGTATGTATTTGAAATCCTAACCACAAGAGGAAGACCAGTAGAAGGAAAACTTCCTATCAGAAGCACGAGTGGAACGGGTAAAAGTTCTACGGTGAAGAGCCCGCTCAAAGCGACCTTATTAAAGATAAGATTCGGGACATCAAAGCCGATGCGATGGTAATCTCGTCCTTAGTTGCCGAATCTAATGGAGGTTTCAATCCGACGGATTAACCGTAATTGGCAGGTAAAAGGAGGCCTCGACGGAGATGATGGATGGGAACTACTACTCTGACTATAGTTGCGATCTCTAAGCGGGATTTTCAGTCATCTATCCTTTTTCTTTCCCTAGCGAGTGAAGTGCCCCATAAGCTATAAGGGCGAGCTATATGTATAAATTCCGTGAGCAGCGATTGAACTGAACCTTCCAAGTGCATCCAGCAGGAATCGAACCTACGAATTTTCCCGGTTGGGCGCTTTACCCATTCAGCCATGGATGCAAAGAGACTCAGCGAGTGAACTAGGTTTTGGTATTCCTTCTCGAGCTTCTATTTCTTCCGTTAAAGGAGATTCGAGAAAAGATGGAATAGGAAGACGTGTTTCCAGAACGAACAAGATACGGGTTGATAAGGGGGAGTTAGCAAAGTTAGACAAGATTGGAATGGGCATAGGAACATGTATTGATGTACCAGAGCGGCTAATGCTCCCAGGTTGATGCGACGTATTCCACCAGTTGACTGAAGACTTGATTATTGGTATATCGATCGGTCCAGCACGGATTGAAATAGGAGCCGGTTCGACAGAAAGCTTTTGAAAACACAGTGCACCCAGGTAAATAAGGAACGAGATGAATACAGAGGTTAAACGAGCATCCCACACCCAAAAGGTGCCCCACATAGGTCTTCCCCGAAACCCCCCAGTAACTAAGGTAAACAACGTAGAAAAAGCACCCATTTCTGTACCGGTTCCGGAAGAGCGAAGAAAAAGGGGATGTTTTGTTAATAGGAACAAGAAAGTGTTTATAGCCGTGGCGATATAAACAAGAATACTCATCCGAGCCGCAGGAACATGTACATACAGAATACGAGAATTTCCACCTTGTTGAAGATCTAGTGGTGCTACCCGAAGACTTAAATGAATAGCCATCGCTGTTAAGAACAACCGAGATCCAATGAGAATTTGCGCGTAGCTTCTGGTCTTTGACATCAAAAAAGAAGGTTGTAATAACGAAACGGACATGTGAGAATTTGGTCCTAGCTAGTGGAACAAGAAAGACATGGATCTATATTAAATACGCAATCAAAGGATTTCTCCCCCAAAAATCGAAGAATTCCCCTTGCTTTCTTTTCGCTCCGCTCGTGCGTGGCACTCCTTGCTCGCGGAGCGACATACCGAAAAAAAGAAAAGTACAAGCAACTACTACATCAAGAACCTCTATTCCTGACGTGAACGGCCGCGATCCCTTCCCTCCTTGACATATTCCAATTTTGTCTATTCAATTCGTACATCCAATAGCTATTTTTTTTTCTTAATAAATTCCATATGAAAGCATTCATTCCCTTACTTAGGGAATCGTTGTAATGGTTCCTTACCCTTCAACTTAGAATGGAGATCATTGAGTTGATATCTCATTTGGGAGTTCTCTCTTTCGAGAGCCCGCACGCGAGACACTTCCTCATCCATTTCTGCCTGAACAGAGGCCCATGCCTGTTTGCGAGCCTGATCCTGTTCTTTTACCCAGTTGATGTGACGGTCTGCTTCGTCCAGCACTGCCATGATTTGTGCTCTTCCCTCCATGAGTCTTCTATGGAGTTCGGCGTTCGTCTGGCGTAGACGAACATTCTCGTCTTCTAGTGCCCGTGGGTCCGCCGGGGGGGCAGACTCCGGCTCAGCAGGAGGGACATTTAGATCAAAAGAAAAGGCGGCCGTCTCGAAGAGCTAGCACCACTTCCACCGTCTCCGACGGAAAGAGGAAGCTTTGTGCCCGAAGTACCTTCACCGGAAGGCATCATCTTCAAAATAAGGGAAGGTTCTCCGGTCAGCACCCAAAAAGCAAAAGCGATCGCTAAGGTAAGACTCCCGTGGCAGCCGAAAAAGAAAAATAGGGCGCGCCCCCCTACACGGAGCCCCACTTTTGAAAGGACGGAAATGAAAAAGTTGAGAACGTCAACTTGTAGACAAATAAGATAAAAAAACAAAACGATCGTGGCGAGGAATAGGAAAGGAATGGACCATCGTTGGAAAATATGGGAAAGATGAGGATATAACGGTCGAAGGATATTCATATTAGGTTGGATTTTTGTTCATTCGCTCTGCTCGCAGAGCGGCATACCGAAAGGGGAGAAGAAGAATCGGATTTCCATAGCTGTGTTAGTGCCTGATCATCTTTCTTTTACACAAATTACCGGATCACATCTTTCCTATGCCGTTGCTGGGTCAGCTCTCTCCTATCTCATGTTGCTATTTTAGCTGTCATTTCCGTTATGTTACATATTTTTTTTTTCTTTGACCCGGGCAAGGGAAAGGCAGAAAGGTTAGTTCTTCGATGACCCTTGGCATGGCATAGTTAAGATTGAACGAAGAGGGGAGTAGCGGACCTACGGAGACTTTCTTCTAATCCCAACTCACCCAATGAAGAAAGAAAGCACTCATACTGATAACATTAATCCATGCATTGACCGGGTTAGACTAATCCGACGGATGAATGCCCTGATCACCGCTAAAGCCCTCGACTGGCACAGGACAGGCCAATAGAGATGGCAGCTCAACCGGAAACCCTTACGGTGAGGCAGAGACAGACATCTATCTCGATTCCTCTGTTTGACCATTCCCATCTTGCTTTTGAGACCGATCACTAGACCTCTCAAGCATTGTAGTTGCATCACATACGAAATAAGTGCCGACCCGCGAAAGTGAACGAGGAAGCTTATCATTCCGCCGTCGGTCAGTTATTCAGCTAGGCAGGGTATCAACGGTCTAACTACGAAATCTTGATTGCAACGCCCGGACTTTCATCCCACACTATTTCTTCTTTCGTTTCAAGACCTAATAATATAATAATAAGGGAAGCTTTAGCTTACTTCGAAAGCTTTTCAAAAAAAATAAGGCAGACCCGGTAACATTAGAGTTGATAAAGCGCGTGCCACACTATGACATCCAATAGCAGAGACAGAAATCAAGCTTGCATCTCCGTCTTGGCGCTACGCTCCTTCTTATCTTTCTCCTACAAGCCAATCGTGCAATCTAGCTCTACTTTACTACTATAATATAGTTTTGAAAGATCACAAACAGTCAAACCAGCTACCTTTTGAGAGATACTCAATCCGTTACCATGACTGATAGGATGATCAAGCAAGGATGAAAAGCTACATGTTCCGCTTCTCCTGTTAGTTAGAGAGGAGCAGAGACCGCCCTATCTTGTTGGTTCTTTTTCTTCGCTAAAGCCCTTAACCATGAAAGTCAGTCAATGTTGGCTTCCTCGATTACACAGTTGACCACACGCCTTCTGTTTACAATTTAGAACGTACATTGCAGAGATACTCATCGAGTGGACCATACCAAGGTGCGTAGCGACCTTCTTTGCTTTTCTGATCTCATTGTGGACATGTAGAGATAGGCACCTTATCTATGCAATAACGATCTCACTCTTCAAGACAGATTCGTGAAAGGTCAATTTCGAGGGCTTTAGCGATGGAGTTTTGCCAGCGAGATCAAACAATTTTAGATATAAAGATCTTCCTTAAGTAAATAAGTAAAAGAGGGCAAGTCAATTTTACAAATGGGTAGCACGAAAAGTCTCATGATTGGAACGATCGGTCACGTAGGGAGGAGCTCCCTCACTCTGATCGATCCATGGAAGTTGCGGGTCGAGGTGAATGAAAGAGACAAAAGACAGGACCAAGCTATAGGGATGTTTCAACCCGTCTTGCTTGAAGCTTTGCTCCATATCTAGGTAGGAGAAGGAAACAAGACATTACATTGATTGTCTGGTCCAGGTCGATCAATGGTTGTGCTTGACTCTGTATCAGGCAACAAGAGGAACGAGTATGATGGACATCTTGCTGGAAGCTCTGTTCCTAGCACCAAACAAGCCAAACCGAACCATATCGAGAGGGAGGAGAAGAGAGATATAGGGATTGAGGACGCGGATCGGAATGCTATTTTTCTGTTTGTGGATCAATTGGGTCAGCTAGTCAACAAGGAGAAGGGCTTTAGCGCAAGTACGGGATGTTCCAATCGATACTTGTTTGAAGCCTTTGTCCGTCAAACATAAGAGAGATATTTGATTGCCATGGAAGGTTGCACTCGAAAGCCCTATTCCACCTATCTCAAATTGCTTTATTAATGCAAATTCTCTTCTTCTGTCTGTCTAACGCCCATGCTTTCCCCTCCGGAAAGGTTCTTCCCCTTTCTACAAAGCCTACTCCGTTGCATTCCCTTTCCACTGTCTAGTTCCGATTTGCCTTCACCCCATGGTTCTCCCATTTTGGGCACAGGGTCCCTCGGGTATTTTAACCCTCTTCGACTTGCAACTTGAACACTTTCTTTAAGCGGTACTGCCACTGAGACTTTCAATTTCATTTTCTTCTTTTTTTGTTTGTATAGCGAAGATAAAGATACAAAGGTGGATTGGTGCGTTTTCATGCTTAGGTGTCTGTCGTTCTCGGTGTGCTCAATTCGGATTGAGAGGAAGGTAAGTCCTGATCTAATATATGAAATTTTTAGTAATATGAGTTTGACTTCCACCCGTCAAGACAAGGAAAAATGCTCTAAGGCGACTTTAAACTTTAAGGGTTCGCTCATGAAAAACCAGATTAGAGGCAATGTGAGTTGCTGCTTAATTATCAAAGAATATTCTCATAGGATGAGAGACCTCAACTCCAAGCTCACTTAGTAAGGTTTGAAGCCAAATACGCTCACAAGCCATTGCTCTATACTCTTCTTCTGCATTCGACCGTGCGACAACTGTTTGCTTCTTACTCTTCCCCGTCACAAGATTTCCACCTAAAATAAAATGTGCAGTATCCAGTCGTAGACCTCCTATCTGTCTGTCGGCGAGCCGGCCCAATCCGCATCTTCATAGGCAGAAACAAGAGGATGTCAAAGGTATATCAAATACCTTTTCTTTTTTCTTTCCAGGAGACACTTAAGATACCGAAGCATTTCTTCGAGATGTGGGCGTAGCATAAAAATCCAAAGGCCCGGAGAGAAAAAGAAGCTAGTGGAGCACCATGTAGGATTTCATAAGGGAGACCTGTGATTTAGAAGTAGTGTAGGTTGGTTATTGATAACAAACAATAACGCCGTATGAAAAGCTTCTTGTCCAAAGATACATGGGAACCGCAGAATGAAAAAGCATAGAAAGGCCCAGCCCTCCTTTATTCTAGTCCAGTTGGAGAGGGAAAAGTCCCATCCGTTCCCGAAGTCGCAGAGAAATGGAAGGCTTAAATACCAAACGGAGGCATGATCCACTCAAAAATGGGTAAGCCCGGTGGTTCAAGTCGAGCCTAGCCAACAACGAACATCAGCTTCTAGGGATAGTAGGAGCTCCAGTTGCTCCAACCATTATAGTGAACCGGTCGAGGCCAGCAGCTATGAATACCCTGTGCCGGTTGTGCGAAGGCAGCAGATCGGGATCGAAGAGGAGTTGTTTAGCAGAGGTATGAGCCCGACATCCCATTATCCTCCTTTTCGGAGTCCAGCATCCGATCCTTTATTGGAAAGACCTCACTAATCCATCATCTAGCTAACTGAACCGGATAACTTTCCGGCTTAACATTCAACTCAGCGAAATCAAGATATTTGAGGGTGACCTCTCTCTACTATACTTGGCTCTGGATGGCAAACGAACTAATCCCCCCTAACCCCCCTCCGCCGAAACTTAACACACCACCTGTGTACGGGCTGCTAGTCTAACCTGAAATGACCACAACTACACCACTCTGCTAAAATTACACTATCATCATACGAACGCCCGAAAGAGGGCTGCTGGAAAAGAGCAGTTTTTTCAAGTCAAAGAACACGAACCCACCAAGCAACGGAACGTTGTGCGGTAGGTAGAGGCAGAAGTCGATAAGCTCATAAAAGTGTTCTCAATTTCGAGGATACTAAAAAGATATAAAATTCCGCCCGGAACAAAGTGAGTTCTGAAAGAGGCTTCTTCAACTTCAACTGAACAATATGGCTTTCTTCCACGGTATGGTTTTAGCCCATTTGATCAAGCCCAGCTGCTAACCGCATTCTCCCCCGATCATAAGAGAAGAAACTCTATCAAAGGCAGGCGTATCCACGAAGACCACAATCATCGTTTGCTCGCAAAAAAAAAGAGCCGGGAAAAACGCTTTATAGGCCAATCCTCAAAAAGAATCATCTTATTGGATCAAGGGTAATTTTCTTAAGCCATCCGTCTTAAGCGCGCAACAAGCAATCTCACTCGCTCCTGTAGGGGGGAAGGGCCGGGACTCAAGTGGGGTTGGAGAGCTGCTGCCCTGCCTTTCTCTAGTTGGTAATTTTAATATACCAAGGGTTTAGGGGCAAATAGTTTTTTGAAAGTGGTGCATGTAATGTACTAGTACTAGTTAGTAAATGAAATGGATATCAATCGCAGTGACCCATCAGATAGAAGACAAAGAATTCCAGTATGTGCCGTGCTTTGTCAGTTCTAAAAGCAGGTGGAAGACCTCCCCTTCCAAGATGTTTTCACCGATGGAGGGGCATTGCATCCATTTTCTTCAGAGATGCCACAAGTGCCACAACTCCTTCTGATTCAATTGCAAGTGGTGGATAGCTTAATAGTAAAAAAAAGGAGGAAGGAAGCCAGGGAGCAGCACTAGTCTTTCTTGGTGTGATCGAATGAGCTGTTTTGCTTTCAAATAGGTTCGTTGAAGTCAGTTAATCAGACTAGGTCTTCTTTGCAATCATAGGCTCTGGGACAGATGACTTTACTTTCTGGTGAGTTCATTGCCGGTGTTACAGATAAAGTAACTATAAAATCATCCCCTGTTGTCAAAGTAAGCGGTGCTAGTTCTGTTACAGAAGGGCTTGATAAATAAGAATCGGTTGTCCTATAATCTGGTGCTTGAGAATCGGCTGTTAAAGAATCTGACTCCCTCATTCATCTTCCTCGAGAAATTACTTTTGAATCGACATCGGATATATATTTTCAAACAACTCCTAGATCTCCTCAATAGGAACTGAACAGAACAGTGAAGGGGTGATCCAAGAGTGGAGTGGGCTCGGGCGGAACAGCGTAGCCGGAGAGGGAGAACCAATAGCGAACCAGGAATCAAATATTTGAAGGAGGTTTTTCGGTTCTTCCACGATTCTCCGCCATCGGTAAATCGATGCTTAGGGCTAAGTGGTACCATCCGAGTCCAGTTCTTTCTGGGTTGGGAGGAGCTGGAGGAGCCGATGCATCTTTCTAGAAATCCCTCAATCGAGACCTTGCCTTCTCTTCCCGCATTCATTCCCTTTCCGTTCGGTGCAATGGTTTGGAATTTAAAACCACCGAAATGGGGCATGAGCTGACCAAACCACGGTGCTTGGTGTCCCCAGAGCCACCTCCGAATGAGAAGATAAACTAGACTCTGTATAGCAACCGATAGCAACTGTAGAACGAAGCTAGCTTGGTTGATCAACAAGACAATAGAGAAGCTAGAACATGCTAAGCTCGCGCCGCAATAACCCCACTGCACACCCCAATGAGTTCAGCTTCTCGGTCTAATGCTAATGTTGACCTTTCATAACGATACTACTAAGAGTCTCTAAGTAAGTGGGCGTTAAGCGCGGTTCGTTCATTCTTTTTTACATTTTGGTGTGTGTATAGTAGGACTTGGGATGAGCACTTAGAGCACTTGGAAATGTATGTATTGGAGGTCTTGCAACAATAAAGTGTCTATGCTAAGAAATCGTTGTGTGAGTTTGGCATGAGCGAAAATCTTTATATTGGTCGACTAGTGTTTAATGGTTCAGTCTTGATTATGATGATCAAGATTAAGGCGATGCGTCAGTGTCCCGTTCCACGGACCCCCTTACACTATTTTGGGATTTTATGGGCTTATGCAGTTATTTCTGGACTAAAGATTCATCAGAGGTTTGTTGGCCCGATCTCACAAAGGGGCTTTTACATGGCCTTATCTCAGTGGGGCAGCAGGCATTTGATAAGTTAAAACAGGTGATTACTTCGGAATAGGTTTTGACTTTTCCAGAAAAGTATATTCTTTTGATTGAGTGTGCAGCATCAGGGATAGGGGTTGGTGCAGTCCTTATGCCGAGAGGGAGACCTTTAGCATTGGAGAGTCGCAAACTGGCGGGAAAGATGGAGATCTTAATACCAACCGCCTGCTAAGTAAGTGCCTTCTCTTCTAACTGATATCACATTTAAGGCAATGCCATCTATCGCCTTAAAGTTTCTGGCGAAAGCATTCCGTAAAGGGTGAGAAGAATGCGCAGTTAGAAAGGTAACTATCATCTCAGATTCGAAGAGGGGAAGGGCCATTTCGCCTATTTCAACAGAATCCGATTCGAGAGCGGATAGAGCAACTGTCCAATTTCGCTCGCGGGTAAATGATGGGCTCTTAGTGGGCCCTGTTCTCTTTGCTGTTGCTTGAGAATCCGCAGAAGGGCTTAGACGAGACCTAGCATCTCTCAGCTCAGATTCGGCATATCCGGTCTTAGCAGCAAATCCTTCCTCCGAAGATGGACAGCATCCGCTCTTTGACACATCGTATCCCGTAATGGGCATGGTATCCCAATAGTCAAAGCAGAGAGAAAGAGAAGAGTTAGAACAAGAAGGATTAGTTAGCACTACCCCGGATCCATATGCATAGTAAAATAAGAGGGTAGACAGAGGTGCAACCTTATTGGCTTAAGCATCCGATTTTTTCCATGAGGAGGAAGAATACCGGGTTATCGAATCCCCTGCATGTGAGGGTAGGCTTGATGCCAAAAAGAATCCCGAGGACAAAAGTCAATCAGAATAGGCTTTGAGGGAGACGGAAGGAAGCCCTCCGTAAATCCAAGCCAGATATAAAATGGTAAGGGTAGTTTACCTCCAGGCGAGTAGGCCACAATAACATGACGATACCATTCCTAGTGGAATTAGAAATGGGAAAGAAGTTCCTTCCTCCCCTTCCTCGGGCATTAAGCCTGGGGGCAATCAGTCTTACCGGAATTCCTTCCTCCAACAAGCTCTTTCAAGTCTTTGTCTTTGAGCTAAGCCTTCCCGCTTTTCTTTCTTCTGTGCCGTCATTTTTTAGCCATCTTTACCTACGTGGGTCACGCGGGTACTCTTCATGTTCCCTCTGTAGCTCCTGTCTCTCCGATAGGAGAGGAGGCTTAGACCGAACGGGAGTCCCGCCAGTATTCTTTTTTTGCCTTAAAGTTTCAGATGAGCGGCAAGATCGAGGACTTTCATCTCCGTAATCTACCACTTGGAACAGATCGAAGCTACAGTATTCCCTCTATTTGATATCTTACAAGTGGATGGCGATGCTGCTCATTTAGCTCAGCTCATTGTGATGACCAAAGGGAAGCCAGAAGGTAAAAGTCTGATACATCAACAGCTCAACTGGGCAAACAGTACTCTCAGAGCTATAGACGCTTGGGGTCCGGACCCATGTGATGATGTCTCTCAGCTGAAGGCTGTTAAAGTTCCACGCCATCGGAATAAATAGACCAATTGAGATCGATAGTGATCTCGACGAGCCTGACGGAACGGAATCCAATCTAAGGAAGACCGAGTCAAACGGAAAAGCTACCTTGAAGTTCCAGGCATCATCCATCCCTATCCTTTTCAGAGGCCCTCTGACCAGAAGCCGGAATCGTCTTCTGCTACAACAAGACAGGGTGACATGGGAATTGAGATAAGGGACGGAGAAGCTTTCTCGCTCCTACCACCCCCCGGGAAAGAGAGAAGAATCAGGCAACTAGCCGCTGGGAATGATAGTGGCGATGTGCAGCAAGCATGTTAATCGTCATCAGATTCCAGTAAATCAGAGTACTCAGATAGTACGGGAAGTGACGAAGAGAGCTTGGCATCAACTACTGTCACCGAGTCAGAAGAAAATTTCCAGCACGGATGATGGAGGAAACAAAGCCATCAATGCTCTTGGGAAATTTGCAAGAGCTGCACCAATGAACCTCTCATTCATATGAAGACAAGTAAGTCTTTCCTTCAGGGTTCTCTCATCGGACGATCTGTCCATGGTCATTGGATGGATTGAATCAGTAGCGGATTTACAAGATGCTGATGTTTATGATGACTGCCTACAATGCGTACATCGCGGGAGGACAGAGTCATACGTACTGATTACACCGGGATTCAATGGATCTTGATCTTATCGAGTTAGTTCTGCCCCCGGCGGGGGTGATAGGGTAATGGCATATAAGCTATTCATATCCTAATAAAGGTCTTAATCTCCAAATTCCGCGTTCTTCCTGTATCATTATCACAATTGCTTCCGCAGCTGCTGGAAGCCAAGTTGGTTACACCCATACCTCCCAGACCTGTATCAGATCCACCTCCCAGGAATCATAATCCTAATACCAGGCGTGAATATCACATGGGAGGAGCAGGCCATTAGACTTCCGACTGCTACGACCTTAAGCATAAGATTCAAGACCTCATTGATCAGAAGCTTTGGAACCCATCCAAGGATGTAATCAGCACCCCACAGAGAGCATTCGCTCCATGGTACCCCATCGCACCTACTAGTGCCAGGCTCCGCTCGCAATTGAAGAACGAAGAAGATTTCCCAGAAGTAGCAATGATAACCGTTGGCAGGCAGAGTCCAGTAAAGCAGAAAGTTCCTCCGGAGATTAAACTGGATCGACCTACTCTACTGTGACATCAGTAGCTCCTCAAATCGACCAAGAATTTTTATTACCTGCTGCAGATTTAGAATTCCCTATCATTGTCTACCAGCACAGTGGGGCCCCTGTTTATCAAGCAATCTATACACCTACCGCTCTCACTCCTCTATTCGAGAGAGGGGCACTGACGCCCGCTGCAAGTTGGGAATTCCCCACCATGCAGCAGAAGTTTCGAGAGAGGTATGAAGCAGGTGACCCAGAGGTCGATCTCCTTGGAGAACCCTCAGGAAAATTCGACTACTATGTCTTGTACTCAAGGAGCAAACCTTCATTCTCCACTACCCCGATGATGACACCTGAACCCTCGTGGTCAGATACCCCAAAATCAGATTCCGTGGCCCGGAAAGATGACAGTTGGGAGGTTATGAACAGGATTACCATGGTCAAGAAGCTCGAGACTATGCTGAACACCATCTCAAGAAAGAGGAAACAAACCGCATTCCCTTTTCCGTCAGTAATTCGAAGATGACTTGTGCCTCTTCCAAGTTCTTACCCCGCCTCCGCGAAATAGACGGGAAGGGTTATAGGTAATAGCCTCTTTTCTTTGGGTTAGAATAAAAGATTTTGTTCAAAAAAAGTGAGAATGGCCCTCTGGTCTGGTGATTTAGGCGGTCTTGATCTGATGTCTCCGCATTTCCCTACCCGTGTGGGATGTAGGTTGTTGAATCCGGGAGGGCTATGAGTTGGTTGGACCGAACTATGTAACCTAAGGAAGGAGGCAAACCAAACCCGAAAAAGCACCTCCCTCCCGGCTAGCCTTGCAAGAGCGGGTGTGCGGGAGAATAGAACTGAGCTTCAAGGCTGCAAGACAGAAGGTTACATAGTTCGTGCAGGAAAGCTTTTTCACCGTCCATTGGGTATTTGTCTCTATCTCGCTCCCCCAACTCATACTTATGATAGGCGGGCTCAATGCCAGATATTTACCTCTGGAGATCCTTCTTTTTGAATTCCCAGTATTCAGTTGTCTTCCTTAGTTCCACCCTTCAATTCATGAAGCAGATCGCCGGTAAGGCGGTTTCTCAAGCATAAAGCGAGAGTTTTCACATCGATCGACAAACAAAACTCCTGATAGAAGCCCGGTTTATTTAGTAGGAAATCAACGCGTTGAAAGATCTTTGATTCTAAAACCTGGGAACAAGTCCAACAAAGCACTTTTCCCTACCAAATTCTATCTATCCCTGCCTGCTTCTTCCCCTTCCTTCCTTACTGGTAGAACTGTTAGACTCGCATCGGCTTATTCTGTTTGTTATCCAGATGAGTTATCCGTTTCACCGAGAGTGAGGCTTTCCCACGGTAATGGAAAGGTCAGCGGAATGCGTAAAGGAATGCGCATCGCTCAACCCCGTTTCATGCTGGAGGAAAGAAAGCCGATATAAACAGCTCCATATTAGCGAATTGCCTCTGACTACTCTTTATATACGCTATTCTTCGAATCTCGAAAGAGGCTACGCCCCTCCTTGCCTAAGAGTTCTTGCTTCAAGTTAACTTGCCTTGCTAATGGTTGGAAGTCTTACTGCTACTGTCCGTCCTAGCTATTGGCTGCCTAGTTGTAGGCTTACTTTCGCTCCTCTACCCGGCAATGAGAATGAAAAACTTGGATTCTCATTCTTTAACTTGCTAACTCGCTTCCTCTCCAATGGCCAATGGAAAGTACGTCCGAGGCCTGAGAACCTCCGAGTTCTGGAGGAGAACCTATAGAAGGGCTTTAGCGTCAGAGTTTAGGAAGATCAGAGCGGACACCGATGGGATAACTTTAACATAAAAATATGCCTCACTTTCCTGAAAGCAGGAAGAACCCAATCCAACGCTCTCTCTCTGCTAGGCTAGGCTGACTTTCATGATTACCTTTTCTTTCTTCTCGGAAAAAGCTCTTTCTCTTGCCGTTGTTGGTGGTTTAGTAAGTCCGTGGGAAGGCAGTGGAAGAGAAAGTAGCTGCGATTGCTTGAGTTCAATCAGTTGAGGTTGGTTTGGTTCAGTCAGGTTTGGCCTTTTTTAAGTCGCCGGCCCAACGCGATAAAGAATAAAGAAGTAGGGCGATCGATCCCACACAGAGTCACTTCTTTAGCGCTTGTTCGGAATGGAATAAGCTCTTCTTGTTCAAATCGACTCGAAAACCTTGGTTTGGTTTTAGCTCTCTTGTGAGTTCAAATCTTTTCTGTGGTGAGGTTGACCTTGCTTGGGTTCGCTTTCCCTTCTGACTATGCTTTCCGGGGTGCTTTTCATAGCTTTACCAGGAAAGAGAAAGAAGATGTGACCAAGAAGGGCTTGAGTTGAAAGAATGGCTCCTGCTGAATCAGCCGAGAGTTCAAGAGATGAGGATGAGGATCCGGATTAACTTCTTGAAGAGGGAATAGCAGGCGCAAGGGCGTTTAGGCTTGCTTTAGGAGTGAGTACCAGGCGAAAGAGCTAAAGAAATGTTCTAGTCAAGTCGAGAGCTAGAGAGAGTAGATGATACGTCCAAGGGTGAAGCTAAGGCTTCTCTGGCCACTAGGGAGTCATCAAAGTATGAGTCCATACACTTGCTAGCTAATACTGGATCGTCAAAGACCTGATTCTCTTTCTTAATACCGTACGTCTCTCTCCTAAGGTATCTAATCCGAACTCCTTCCCTCACTTCGTTCATGATAGTCGGTCGAGTGGCCACTCTTCCCCTTTATAGTGGAGTTTCGCCTCTTTCCTTGGCCTTATCTTTTGAGCTTCTTGTAATCAAGCGCGAATCAAATGAACCTCCATCCTATCTATGGGCCTGTACCTAAACTCTGAAAGCGAGAACCTCTATTGTCGTCCCACATTCCGAAATGAAAGAAAGCGGTAACTCTAATTCTGTTTATCTTCTTAACAGTAGAGCCACTCCCATTCCTCTCGCTTTCAGCGGACAGACCGAGAAAATTAGTACGCGTGACACCCACTTTCTCATCTGTACGCCTCTCCCTTCCACCCTCCCTTAGTAGTGGTCCTTTTCAAGCAAAAAACACGGGTTTGGGCGACCTCTTGCCTCCATTTCCAACTGGCGAAGGGCAGGTTGGGAGCTGGGAAGAATACGAATCTTGCAAGAGGTGCCATCCTGACCTGGAGGAGGTGATGGGGAAGCTGCTGGTTCAACCGACCGAGGGGAAGCTGCTTGCTGACTTATACTCAATTGAAGGGTCAAGTATTAATCAAATAGTTCAGTTGTTGCGCCCTATATCCTAGTAAAGTTCGAACCGTTTCCAGAGCGAAGGATTTCGATCTTAGACTGAAAAATGAAGCGCATGAACTACCCCTATTGACCTAAAAGGTCAGCCCCAGTCAGTGCAGTCTGGATCTTTATGATTCAACTTCTCTTTGCGAGCTAGCCCGGTGCCCCATAAACCAGCTCTTCTCAGAACCCAGGGGAAAGACTCAAAGCTGTCTCTTGAGCTCGGGTAGCTCCTTCTTAATTGATTGCTAAATCTTAATCGAATTGCCATGCTCTAATCAAGGAGCGACCAATGAAAATAGAGTTACAAGTTCTAGGGCGAAGGACTCTGATCCTGGGTTTTTGAACATCAAGCTTGTGGACAGGCCTCTCTCTTCCTTCTTGCTTCACACCAGCTATTGTGACCCAATTAACTTAAGAAACCAGCCAAGCAATGGCCTTGTTATTTATAAGGGGTGTGGCTATGCCGTGTTCTCGGTGTATGCGTGAAGTGAATCTTCTATACCGTCCATAGTTTGCGGGCAATTCATCTTCATGCATTTTGGACCGTTGTCGCTGGAGATTGCACTTAGTGCTAGGCTTCCGCTGTCGGTCCGGCCCGGATGCTGAAACTGAACGTACTTTTGTTAGTCATTCTGGTTGTATCGACTTGCGTCTGTCCCTCTGTCTCTGATCCTTTCAAGCATAGAATGAAGCGAGTGGGGATTGCCGGGTTTCAGCTGGTTTCTGTGCTCTTAGGTTCGATCTCTTCTAGGGCCAACGCGCCTATTCTATTACATTCCTTTCTCTTTCCCCTTCTTGGGTGAACCTGTCCCATTGCCTGAATCCAGGAATGGTGATGTCTCGTCCTAACATGGGTTACCCTCCCTAAACGGGTTTAATGGAACATGCCTAGGGCAGAGAAAGGTAAGTTTATCTAGCCCGAACGGCAAACACCTTAAGATAGGGCACTTCGTGGTTTAAACGGCTCTATTTTCACTATGCTCCACCGTTAGAAAAGAAAGAAAATACATGCATATAGGCAAACCCCACGAACAACTAAAACATCCGTTTCGGGAGCTACAAGGAGGAAAAAATAGGATTCGGATGAAGAATAAGAAAGAGAGAACGATGCTGAGGCTGAAGTCGAAACCTACCTAAGTCGAAGTTCAAGGTAAAGCGGGTGTTGATGTCTTAGAATAGGGAACACCAAGTGAAAGAGCTGACATCTGGAAAGAAGGGGGACGAACTACTTTGATTGAGTCTTGTAGACAAACCGAACTCGCGGAGATTGAAATGAGAGAAAATGGAAAGGCGTTTTTTCAACCTTTTTCAGAGTGGAATTACTCTTAGTCGAAATCACTCGAACCTTTCTCATATCTTTGTGTTTCCTGTGTCCTCAATTGTCCAGTTTCCTGGCTCGCTAGCTTGCTTGCTTGATCAAATCCACGGAACGGACTGACTTCCCGGCAAAGAAAAGGAGAAAGAGTGATTATTTACGTTGCAAGCAAACAAGCAACGGCTTTCGCGCTAGGGGGTGCTCATCCACCTACTATAGCTACCTTGTTGTTACGAACAAACGACCAAGCAAACGGAGGCGAAGCGCTAGCAGGCTACCCTGACTTGAAAAGTAATAAAACCCGACTACCGCACTACGGGCGCAGAATAAGAAAATCAAGGGAAGACTTTTAGAAAGCTTTTGAACTCCAATTTCTGTACTAAAATTCTGACACACTGAAATTCTGGTTAGATGGCGGCCGCTCATAGAGAAAGGTAGCGAGACTGACCGCTGCTGGGTGGAATTATCAACTAAGTGAATGTTTCATGCAGACTGTATCCCCCGTTAAGGCAGATCTATCGCAGGGAGAGGTCTTTTTCTTAGCCGAATAGAAAGTTATGTCAAGGTGCGTTCCACGAGAGACTATTCACAAGATCTTGAAGCTGATTGAATAATTGGCAGGGGAAAGGGACTGGCTCTCCTCTTTAGGAGGGCCCGAACCGACTTCAAATCGTCGATTTGCTAGCTTTCTTTAGCGGTTGAATCTCTCTCCCTTTTTTAGGGTTAGTCCGCTCACTACCTAGCTCGAAAGAAAAGCATACCCCTTTGCTGACTTAGCCAAAATAGACTTTTTAGACCGGCTTTTAGTTAGAGAGTGGAGGATAAAAGCTAGCACCGGGGTTCATTTCCCACTTAGTGATAGGTAGACTCCTTTCTTTAGTAGCCAAGGCAGTAGCCTTTCCTTCCTTGTCGGCGATATTGGCTTGGGTGGCTGGGGTAGATTGGTTTGGTTGACCTTGCTTTCTGCTATGCCTGAGATGGTATCCTTTGTTTGGGCGGTATGCTTTCGGGTAGTATGGTTTCTGTTCTGATAGTCAATTTCTTTAGTGAAGCTAGCCTATTTGATAAAAGAGCTTTCTCTCTCCTTCAAACTTCACTCCTTAGAGGAAGGGATATGATTAAGGCTAAGGAAAGCTGTCCAATCGCTTCAATCACTCCTATGTCAATTTTGGGCCGAGATCTTGCTACCTTTCCCTCTCCTGCACCTGGGACTCTATTTACTGCGCTTTGATCTGCCGATGATGATTTAGCCAAGTGCTTTGCTGCCACTTCTGAAGCTAGGGACCTAACCTCTTCCTTGAAGACCCTGTATTGCTTGTCTTTGTTGGCGGTGTACACTACTTTACTGAAAGCGAATAGTACGCACCTTCGACGCTGGGGAAGGCAAGGAACTGATTTACTATTTCCAAAGGCCGACGAATACCATGTAGTAAAGATAGAGAACCC
>CAIGRP010126571.1:17500-35000 GCA_903798385.1 Fraxinus cuspidata | reverse complement strand
TTAGAATCCGGTCAAGACCAAGACCGGTCTTTTCGTATGATTAGATCATAGCTAGCGATCGTCCAATACGCATGTGTTAAACATATAGACAGTCGTGTTTGTCCGATATGCATGTGTTAAGCAGATGAATCTTCTTATTGCTTAGCTTAGCTACAGCGTAAGAGCTTAAGCCTGTTCTTAGCAGTAATCTCAAAGCCGGGTTGATAGAATTCAGTGCCAAGGAAAAGACTTTGAGAGAAAAGGGCCACTCGACTCCTAGTTGTTCTGGATCGAAAGACCAGTTGGCTTTTCCTGCGGCCAGGCATAAATTAGTAAGTACTTTCCTCCAATATCCTTAAACCCGAAAGGCTGGTCTGACTTCATCGCCCGGTCAGTCCTCGAACCTTGATTCATCTAGTTTTCTCAGTCACAGGTTGGAAATCGGCTTTAAGCGAAAATCCCGGCCTTTCTTTATGATCCCTTCTTATGAGAATCATGAATTCCAGCTCAGCTTCATCCCCTCTGGAAAAGAAAGAACACCCCCCTTTTCCTTGACAGGAAATAGGCTTCTTCAGCCTGAAAAGCTCTTCTTATCCCACCTTTAACCTACCCCGCCTGACGCCCTAATCCATTCCTTCGCGCTATTGCTATAGCTTAGGTAGGGGCTCTTCACGCTTCCTTCCCCGATACTCCAACATTTTCCTATCCACCGTTGTAGATGTTCACCCGGCTATCCAAGAAGTCCAAGGTGCATAAGTCTGCTCCTCGATAAAAGCTATCCCCCTGCAGGTCCCGTTCCCAATCTCTCGTCTGATCCTGGCGCTTCGATTTCTGCAAGCTCACCTATTCCTTTCTCCGTTGTTCCCATCAATGGGTCAATCCCATGCCCCCCAACTGTGACTAGTGGTGGCTATTGAACCGAAGAAAGCGAGTAAAGAACGATCTCATCCCTTGCTCAGTCAGTAGTCGGTCCAAAGGAATCGAGTAGTTCGATTGACGTAGCCGGTTATCGAATAGACACGGAAGGAACTTCCCTAACTGCACGCGCTTGGCTCATCGCATCTCTCAACCGGGTGGAAAGCCTAGAAGCCGGGAATCAGACTGAATCCGAGACAAGAGATACATTGATGGCCTCGGAGAGATTAGCTCGGATTGAGCTGTCCCTATCCCTATCAGTCGAGTGCTAATGCCCTCAGCCGGTACGGAGCCAACCCAGCTCCCGTTCCCGCGAGTGAGTTTTGCTGGTCATAAAGAAAGGAAAACAGGGAATAAGTTAACATTTCATGACTTTATGATTGATTGTTTCGGAGGCGAGAAAGAGAACAGATAAACGAATTGAAAGGGATGGGGTAGATAGGTGGCTCGGCCTATCCAACTACTTCTCGACCGGCCCAGCTGCTAGTCGCCGTGGCAAGGCTCGGCCAGTTGCTTCAATGATTTTGGACAACCCTTACCTTACAACCACCGGGGATCTACTTATCAAACGGGTAAAACGGCTAAACAAGACTTGGATTACCGTAACCATTGGCGGGGGAATCGGATTATTTCTTCACTATCTTGCGCTTACCTTTCCTTTTTCGATAGGTAGAAGGAAGACCACCCCAACCTTGATCCTAACCCAAGGGAATGAAGGTTCAGCTTGCTTAAGAAAGAGCATTCAAGGAACTTACATTGAACAATAAAGATCGGATGCCCGGCCTTGTACACCCCTTTCTCATTACAGCCCAAACTCAGGCTCGATAGACCTATTAAAGAGAGCTGCCACCCTTTGCTTTTTCTTTTCATATGGACTGAAGCCGGCCTTTTGTAGTTGACTATCAAAGTGTCCTTCAGATCCCCACACTTAGGTTATACGTCATAGATAGAAGACTCCGCTATCAGACTAGGGCTATTCTTCGCTTGAATCCCTACTTCCACAGCTTTGGTGGGTGATTCGCCCTTTCTCATTGGTGCTTTTCCTATTGGGGTACCTTTCATAGTTAATAGATTGGCTATGGGGATATCCTTATTGGGAATTAACTTCCTGGGCTCCCCCAAAAGATACTCTTTGACTATGGTGGCTTGTTAATTAATTCGGTCTTACGAGGGAAAATTTCTACTGTTAACCAAAGCACTAATCTCTTCTAAGCCCTTCCCCGTGGGTCCTTCAAAGACCGTATTCTTAGCATCCAACGTATTGTATTTTCCGCATCTCTAAATAATATATCTTTCATGCCTTTGAAACTGGGGAATATTAAAAGAGTCTGTTTGAAAGAAGAAAGCACTACTTCTTCGAAGTAATGCCTTGCCTTAGCCTTCGGCACCCTTTTTCCCCATGTTTTGGAGATCCATGCGATCTGGGGCCTTATCAATGTTATGCTTGTACTGCTTGAGGAAGGCTAAAGCCAAGTCCTTCCACTTGCGAATGTGGGATCGATCTAACTGTATATATCACCGGGAAGCGGCTCCCGTAACCTACTGTTGATGCGGCATTAATGTCTCTTGCTGGTGGAAGGACAAATGCCCAATGTCTTAGAGAAGTAGCTGTGGGGGAATAGAATAGGTCAGAATGAAGCCAAATCTTTTTGCCAGAAGGGCTTCTTTTCGACAAGAATACGGCATAGGCTGTTGAAAGCTCTCTCTGTTGGCTCTTAGCCTTTCTTACTTTCCTGCTTTACTGCTTGGAGGAAGAGAAGAAGCTGTTACATACCCGGTTGTGAAAGAAGGCAAGTCTACTGACTTGGCTCTTTGAAGGACAACTTCCCTTGTTAATGTACGAGCAGGGGACTAGAAGAAAGATGCCCACAATCCGATGCTAGAGGAACTGAACTGCCAATACGTATATCAAGATCTTAAGTATTGAAAGGGACCTGTACAAGCGTGAAATCCTAATGCTCCAAAGTTCATTCTTCCACCTAATTTCTAGCCCTGGGTAGTAAAGAAAAGTGGGATACTCTATTTCCAGGATTGGGATTCGTAAATATGTTAATAGATTCTTGATCTGTATCTTCCATTTTTGGATGTGTGTCTTATGTCTATGTAACGGGGACCTCTCATGAGAAATTGGATCCTAGAGCTGTGAGATGTGGCACTGAACAAGCTCATCTCGTGATCTTAGATGGAACATTAGCCAGTCTTCTCTTCTAGGAAGAAGCGGTCCTTGCAAGAATGACTTCTTTTCAAGAAGGGGGGTTACATGTGTATGTGTAACCAAGAAGAAGTTGTTGGCTTAATAAGCGGTCTGTCTCGTCCTGTTGGCATATCCGGCGCCAGTTCTGTTACAGTAAGCGTGTTGGAAAGTGATCGTAGGCGGTGTTCTATTAGCAATTGAATCACTCTTAACTAATTGTATAAAGAAGTGGCTATTTCCTTGTCCGTGGAACACGCAAAGCATTGAAAGAAGAACACAACGGGAGGGAGTGACCCAGAAGAGGCATTCCTTCTTCTCGTTGCTGAGCTTGCCGGGTCCAATCCCTGACGCTAGGGCCCAGGTTCTGTTCTGCCTTAAATTACCTGGAACCTTTCGCTCCCAGTTACGTCTTATCATATCCTTTCTTGCCTTCTTCCTAGCGATGGAATGGAAAAGAGTGGATTGAACTGATAGCTAAGGTTACAAACCTCTTTCTTCTATTGAGCCAGATGTGGACTCGATCCCATCTATGGGGAATTTTTATCTTATATTTACCGCTTAGGTGCCAAAGCACACTCAGTAGGCAGATAGCCCAGTGCTTTACAATGAACACATCTCAACGGTTTCCATTCATATTCAACAAATTTCGTTAATAATTTCTTTGTCGTCCTCACCAATAAATTTCACTTCATTCGGGAGTTCATCATCAACACCTACCTTCACAGAAAACCTCGCATAGGCAAGCTTAGCTTTCTCCACTCTCATCTTGTCAGAGAAAAGGGGGTGTGCCAATTAAGCTGGTAATTATAGCCAAAGACTCATTTCCCCACTACTGAAGTTGTAATCCAGGCAGCCGAATCAAAACAGGAACTTTTGCAACTCCCAATCTATCAACAGCCAAATTTTGGGACCAGGGGGTAAGGATCATTGGTTTACTATCAAAAGAAAAAAAAGGCCATAATTCAAAATATGCTCTTTTTCCGGGGAAATCAAAGAATAAAATCCCATCCCTCCAAGTATAGATCTTGGGTAGGCTTACTGACTGCCAATGTTTGTGAACAAACTTAAGCATATTCTGGAATGAAGGGGAGACACCAAGAACAAAGCCCACAACTGCGTTTTTCCAAGGTTCAATCTCAGGTTGAATGGAAGTCATGGGGCACAACTTTTTTCCCATTGACAATGGAAGGAACGACATAAGAGAGAGTAGCCTCAGCGGTTTTCGCTTGATTAGCAGCAAGATTGGACCAAGAACGGCGAGGCCTTGCCTCATAAGGTTGGGAAGAGGATGAAGAAGGTAAGGGAGGGACGATTGAAGGTAGGGGGAGTGAAGGCTTGGACGGAGCAGAAGAAGAAGGAAGTGAGAGCGCATCTTTAAAAAGGAGCGAGATTGATTGATAAAAAGAGGTCGCCTAGAGAGGATAGCTTATATAGGAAAGGAATTCAAAGGCAAATGGTTTCCTAGGAAGGAGAAGGTGGTTGGTCGACTAGTTATAGGACTAAGTCGAAGCGCAGCACATATTCATTCTCGGTTACTCTGTTTGTTGCGAGAGAGCTAATCAAACGGGAGGGCACTCAACCTTATCTTATGTTGTGCAGAAGGGCGAGTGACGAAGAAAGAAGTGGCATAAGCAAGGCAAAATTCTAAGTAAGATTTTTAGTTAGTTGAGGGGTTCAGGGATTCTCATTCCTAAGCAAGCAAGAAATCCTCTCTTTCTGTGGCCTGGCGGGAAGTCAGGCAAGGCTTAACGCCCTCCTGATCGCTGGTTGCACCTCATTCCCATCCTCCCTCCGTCTTCATCTTCAAGACGAGCTTCTTCCTGTTTTTAGGTTGACGAGTGAAGGCTCCCAGAGATCTTCCTTTCAATGAGCCATTCTCAACTCCTTTTTTTTATTTCTCATACCTTTCTTTTATAAAGTCCTCAAAAAGCGTGGAATGAATATGGTAGAGATAAAGCGGCAGACACGTAGGGAGGTGTGCCTGCGGATTGGATTTCATTGGCAGGGGCAACTTACCTTATTAGATAGGGGGGAAAGCGAGAGCTTCAAGAACAAGGGAGATTGGTAGGAGCGACATATCGATGTACATATTCCAGCCCGATGAGCTAAACAGAATCTCTATTTTAAGAAGCGATTCAACGAAGCCAATTGACCACTTTCCCGAGGACCCATTGAGAAAGGCGCTAGATTTCTATTTTCGAAAGTCTCATTTTGCTTAAAAGAAAGCATTTTCTCAACGAGCTATAGTATCAGAAATTCTATAGCTTTCAGCGGGCTTTTGACTAAACAAAGCCTGTAAGCCCGAGTCCTTCACTCTTGGAATGGACGGGCCAGACCTTCAAAGAGGCATTGGGAGTGCTAGGGCCCGCGCCCCTACGATAACTATTAAGGGGTTTCCCCTTTCTTTCAAGCCAAACCTGCTAAGCGGATAGATATTCTAAAAAAGAATGATTGTATGCAATTGGAGTTCTGTTCTGACTATAGCTGCAACTTATCTCCTAAACTCATGGTAAACATAGCTCACGTCACTTGCTCCAAAGCCAAAGCGGAATGCTTCTGTGAGCAGCGATTGAACTGAACCTTCCAAGTGCATCCAGCAGGAATCGAACCTACGAATTTTCCCGGTTGGGCGCTTTACCCATTCAGCCATGGATGCAAAGAGAGGTTGCTACTGAGCGCTGCCCTGGGAACAGGATTGGGAAAGGAATTACGAGATTCCTGACTAAAAGCAGGTTGGAGAATGATTCTCGATCAGATCAGAGAAGTACCGTTGACGTTGACACATCGGTATAGCTGTCCCGGGATTTTGAATTCAAATCGTTGGTTGGACCGTCTACTAAAGGCATTCTTGCAAAAGAGCAAGAAGCGGAACTAGACGTTGTCATGATTCCATTGTTAAAAAAAAGATTCCTTTCTCCGGAAGAAGGGAACATTATGCGACACAAACTCGTTAAGTAAGAAGATGGGCCTCCGGTCGTACTCTTGAGAGTGACCTCGGGGATAGAGCAATTCTTGGACTGCTACAAATGTAACTTCCTATTTAGTGTAGTGAAAGAAATTCTTTCTTGTTTCGGGAAGAGAATCAGTAAGACAATCGGGATTACCCCAATGTAGGGGGTAGCGGGCTTGCCTCAATATCAGGACAGACGGAGGGCTAGGAAACAACTACTTCATAATAGAGAGGCTGACTCAAACTAAAAGGAAGGGAAGGCCCAGTCAGAACCTGGAGATGAACCAATGAATGACTATAGACGATAGTATGCAGGATGGAACCACCTTTTAGGGTACAAAACCGATTCTCTTATAAAAGGGGTTCGTGAATAAGATGTCCTGCGCTCGGACTTAGAGTGACACCGATAAAGCAGACAACCTGGAGGGAATTCCTCACAAAGAGGAAAGCCTTATTTAGAAAGTATACGATTTTCCACCGTCAATGAATTAAATAGAATCGTATTAATAATCAATTCGAGGTCCTATAGCGTCACGGCCGAGAATGAATGTGAAAAGAAGATGAAAGAATCGTGTGATACTATAGCTAGCTACGATCCCCTACAAGAGGAATCACTCGACTTAGCCCTTTGGCGGGCGGGCTTCGAGGACCCTACTTACTAATTCTTTATGCATGGATGCTGGAAGAGCCAACTGCTTTCTTTGGGATCAGCGCTTAGGGTACAATCTATTTATTATAATTATAGTACACAACCGAGTTTCTTAATAAAGAGAAGTTGGGGACATAGTCAACCTCCTACTATAAGAGCGATTCCCTGGGACCGGAAGGGGAAAGATTGAATCTTGAAAGACTGATCCCCCGGCTAGCAAGATCGGGAGGTTTAGTGTCCTCTTAAGAAGGAATACCCAACTTCTGGGGTCAGCTTCGATCACGAGGAGAGAAGAGAGGACCATTGAAAGTCTCAATTCCTATCTGCCCAAGGTAGAGAGTTCGATTTCAAATGGCCAGTGGAAGAATGCCCTGTGGGACTTGTTGAGGAATAGAGTACGGCGTTAGGGAGGAATTGGACAAAGCAAATGCCTTTTTGCTCACATGGGATTGATGCCCAGAAGAAAGAAAGGATTGTAGAAAAGATTGGACAGCAAGGCTATAAGGAAGGGACTGAATCCACTAGTGGGACATGCTCATAACAAGAGAGCTAGTAAGGTAAGCAAGGTTCTTTATCAGAGAATGGGATCTTATGGAATGCCTGATTGCATTTGCACATGATTCGTAATAACAAGCCTTTCCGCGTGGATTAGCAATCACTTCTCTGCTCACTCTGCTTCTTGAACGGTAAAAGGGTTGAGGGTAATCACTTTTTAGATTACGGCCTGTGATACCTGAGCCTCAACATCCCTTGGCCTAAGATAAAAAGGATTGCGGACCATAGGTTGTTTCAGGCAAATATCAGCCACATCAATTTCAAAGTTTGGGTCACGGTGCCTTGTGAAGAAGCCTTCCTTTTGGCCTCTTCCTTAAGCAGCCCTTTTTTCGGAGAGGTCATCGAGATCCAATCAACTCAAACCCCCCTTCTCCTGTTGATCTTGCTAAAACTAGTAGGCTGACCAAAGAGAGACAGGAATGTTGTGGAACTTCACCCAGAGTGGTCTCTTATGGTTCGAGCCCTTAGTGAGAAGAAGATGGTTATAGGCCAATTGAACGAGAGTGGTCGTTTTATCCAGAATGACCGGGTGGCTCTCTTTGCCCTTTCGATCTCCTAAACTAAAGGAGGATCTAGCTGTGGATGATGTCCCAGCTGGAGAGTTTTTCATATTAATGCCTGCCCTATTGGAGATTCCAACTATCAAAATTATGTTTCTTTTTATTCGACAGGTATGTGACCTTAGGAATTAGGTTCGGGAGTTGCTTTAGCAATCTGGCTCCAGGTGTCAGTAATAGAAAAAGATTGGGAAAGACCATGGAGGTTGAAAAACCAGTGCTTTTGGGGAAGCCTCTCATCGAGAAGAAAAAAGAAAAGAGGACAATAGCTGACTAAACCTCTGGGCTCTTTTTCTGTAAAGATCATTCTCTTAAAGGGAAATTTCTGCACTCATTTCAAATCATAGAGGTCGGGCTTCAGTCGAACAACCTTCTCCCTTTATTTATTATGGAAGACTCTTTGAAAGAGGAATGACTTGGGAAGTTGCTACCTCGGGTGTAGTATCCAATCCAGTGTATCCCTATTAGGGAACTGGCAATTTATTCTTACTCTCACTATCCTATCTAGTCTTCTCTTCCTATTCATTCTCTTTCTGTTGCAGAGTCATTCTACATTCTAGGTTCTAGGCTAGGCCTATGCTTATCTTTCTTTTCTCTCTGGGCTTATGGATAAGGAAGGGAGGGAAGGATACATCAGACAAGTCAGTATCCTCTAATAGGTTTCTCAAGGCAAGGTTGGTAGTTTAGCTTTCAAGCCCTAGAATGAGAAAATCAAAAAGAAAGAGGCTAATTCTTCCTATAGCTAAGGAAAGAAGGCTGCGAAGTGAGCTTGACCCTCCATTCCAACTCCTGTTTGTTAGAAGTCATTCAGTCCTATAAGAGAGAATAGGTTAGGTTCCCTAACTCGTTCAATAAGTAGAGTTCAATCAAGTAAGTCATTTCATTTCATGAATACAGCTCATCTGCGACCTCCCTATCCTACCCGCCTAACAGCGTATATGCGACGAAGACTCTTCTTTGAGTCCATACATGTATGAAGCGAGTAACCTGACCCTCACCTGAGAAGCCAGTTATAGAGCATAGCCAAACCTCTTCTCTCCATGATAGCCTAGTCCCTCAGAAAAAGTCAAAGTACAAGTTGGAAGCAAGTGGCTTATGTCTTTGTCTTTAGGTTTAGGGCTTCCACTTCAAGTTTCCTGTCTTCAAGCCCTATCGTACCCGTTATAGACTGTGTGGATAGTTTTGGTAGTTAGAGTCAGTGAAGCAAAGTCAGCGCGATTCTACGTGTACTCGATGGAAAGCCCGGAACGGAACGGAAAGAAGAGTATCGGGATGATGAAATTGTCTAATGACAGCAAGTTGTAAGCAAGCACCCGGTCTAGTTTCAAAAGTAATAAAGTTTCTTTTTCCATGGAAGGTATTACGTCACGAGAGCATACTCTTTATTTTATAAAGGAAGGGGATTTCCCTTCTACTTTCTCTTAGCAAAGTAGGTTCAAGTCAAACTTTTGGCTTGCTACAAGCTGGGCTCAGGGACTGCAGTCAGCCGCTTCCCCTGTAGTCGTCAGCTCGTTCTTGACAGATCCGATCGGGTGTTCATAATCTGGAGTAAAAGGATTCGAACCTTTGCATGCCGGTACCAAAAACCGATGCCTTACCACTTGGCTATACTCCATAGGCCTGTTTTGGACGGTAGGAACGGGGGAATGACTACCTGTAATAAAGCACAGGCTAATACGAGCCGACCAGAAGAAGCAAGGCTTAGATTACCAGATCCTGGACACAATCTTCCTAGAGATGGAGAGCCCCTTGCCTCGCCTTTTCTAGCCTCTCCTTCTTGCTTGCTTACCTAGCTCTTGTCTTAGTGACTCTTCCTCTTTTCTAGGTTTTTTTTTCTGAGTGTTAAAACGATAGATTTTTCATTTGCCAATAAATTGGATCCGCCCCGATTCGATCAATAATGGGATTCTTGGCTAGAGAAAGGTTCTGTGACATGGACGCCCAGCCCAACTCGGTCGGTTGGCCCACCTAAGAGATGATGAGATTCTCGATCGCTTTGATCGAATTTTGAAAAGTCTTTCTCACTATTCAGAACAGTGGAGCTTTCGATCAAGATCTTCTCGCCTCCCCCGTTTGGGCTCTCGCTCGAATCGGATTATGCGTTGGTAGGCTTTCGACTCAATCTAATAGCCTACCTATCGGGCGCCAATAAAAGAGAAAGTTTTCGCATGGGCTCATCATCTGATGCAGAACCGATGCGAGAGGGAGAAGAAATATGGGGGAAGCGGGGATTGATAGCTTTCAAGAACCAGTGGAAAAGAAAGAGTTGTTCCCTGCATTCCTTCCTTTCCAAAAATAGTAATTAGGCATAAAAGATTTGATTGAATGAACGCCACCTTGGTTGTTTTCAAACAAATCCAATCTTGGGCCAAGCGTTGCCAGCCGGTAATAGCCGAAGGCAAAAAAGGGAGAGATAGGGAAGAGGAGATTAAGGATAGTCACTCCACTCCATAGATAGTGCACACAGATTCTTCTTTCATTTTCAATTCCTTTCGGGTCGGAAACGCGGGCTGCTGGTGGGGCAGGGAGAATGGCTTCTTCCGCTTGTAAAGCGGAATAAGGAACCTTAGAATTCACCCTACCTGTCGATGAAAAAATGGGATTTGAGAGGACCACCAGCTAGCAGATCAGAAAGATTTGTATGGAATGTCCTACTCCTGCCTGAGCTTTCCGATCAACCAATCCAATCCCCTATTTCAGGGACATCTGTGTTAGGTAGGCCCAGGGATCACTAATTAGTCGAATGAACCCATCTCTCTGGCCTATCATTTGTTGGTCGATCCGGCTGGCATCTCCTGCATATCTATGGGGGCCCTTTATACAAGTTTGCTGCTAGGAGTCCCTAGAGTCGAATCAATAATCAATAGAAGTCCCAATAGAAGTTTACTGACCTGGCTCTTCAATCGACGATCTACTGCTCCCTCTTAATAGCAGATGCCCATGCTTTGATTCGAAAGCCCTAGCCAGTGATGAATCCCCAGGAAGATCGGAGTATTAAATTCCTCCTCCCTTCAGTCCAGTTTGAACCCGTCACAACAACGAACACTTTCCTACTGCAAGGTGAGGCTCTGCCCTTCCCCTAGAATCCACTCTGGGTCGGAGGAGCAACTAGTCCAACTTCTTGAGCAGCCGAGATATTGAACAAGGAACATTTGAAACAATTCCTTGCCTCACCCTGAGATGAGAGGGAAGGTCGATTTGACTCGAATCCTGGACCTGATCTTGAATCCTACACCGGTTAATGATGCGATGGGAGAAGTTTTTCTTTTTTTTTTTCATTTTTTCATCAATGCTGGCCCAGTCGAGGTTTTTTAATCTCGATGGACAAACCTTCGATTTGCCTCTAGCTCTATAATCCACCCTCCCCAGTCCCTGAAAGCCCTCCCGGGGGCCTAGCCCTCTTTCTCAACTCGAGTCTTAAGTTCAGCGGCTTTCATCGTTGACGAACACCTGCGCTAATAAGATAAGACAAAGAAATGGGGAGTCTATGCCTTGAATGAATCAGTAACAACGGATTAGTGGAATGAGGGATCAAGAGACGGATAGGGGGGAATGGCCTATCAATCATTGGTGGACCTTCCCTTTTTCCAGTCACGGAGCTCTCAACTGAGTTGTTTAGGTTCTGGAATTTCATCTCTAGTTGGGGGTTTCGATTCGAAGGTTATAAAATGTGGTGCGGGTTCATCTCTCTCGACCAGTTCAGGTTCAAGGGAGGGTGATCGAGGGGACCCAGACTTTAGATCTCTTCTCTATGGCGGGAGGTTTCTTTCGTATCAAGAGTGTGTTGGGGAGGCCAGAAAAGACGGATTGGATCGAGAGGCGATGCTTATGCCCCTACTTTATTTATGGGATATTTGAAGAAGCCTGTTGAAAAAGAGAAGCGCGCTAGCGCGCAACGGCTGATGAAAAGCCAGCAACTTGTTAGGAGTAGGTTTTGGCTTGCCCCTTTCTTCTTATTAGTAAGATAGATTTGGAACCCTATACAAGGGGCTGCCTTGCTGCTCGCCCCTATCTCTAAAGGGGCTTATGTACTAAACTCGTTACCACTAAACGACGAAGCCAGGAGCGGAAGGAGGGACTTGAACCCTCAACCTCAGCCTTGGCAAGGCTATGCTCTACCATTAAGCTATTTCCGCCAGCTACGGTAGTGGCGAAGCACTACTGAGCAATTCACGTATCACTTGATACGGATGACTTCTGTTTTTCCGCCGGACCACAGTCTTGACCTCCGATCGAGCTACGAACACGAGTAGGTAGGCGGCTAGGGGGGGAGAGGGGCTGCCTTTTCAATCAATCTCCGGCCGCTCAGTGCCGCTATTGGTGCGAGTTGTAAGGAGTCTTGGTCTCGAGTCAAGCTGGGGCCTCATTTCATTCTCGTAAGGGGAATGAGTGCACCGAAAAACCAGACAAGTTGCTCCCTCGCCTCGCAGCGGCGGCATCTGTCTTTTAAGTTATTATAAGTCATTTCCTAAGCTAAGGCGGCCCCTCTTATTCTACGATAATCCAAGCTGCAGCTCCACGAGTCTGCTCGGAACCGGTCGATTCCTAAGCCATTCGTTCTCCCCTCTCGGTTGGCCTTTGCCAGCCACTAGAACAAGTAAGAGAACAGTGAATGAACTTAAAGAACCGCAGATTTTGACCGGATTGTACACCTTTGTGTCTGGCTATGTATATGGATGTGCATAAAGAAGGGACGGGACATCTCTCTCCTTTTTTTGGGGGAAGAAGCTTCATTCCATCCAGCCTCACGAACTTCTTACTGGGGCAGTACTATAGGCATTTTCGAGTGTTTGGATGCACGTGTTTTGTTCATATTCCTGCGCAGTTAATAGAAAAATTGTCCCCAAGGCAACCACTTGTGTCTTTCTTGGATATGCTCAGTCCGGGTATAGATGATATGACGTGAAATCCAAGAGACTCCATCTATCCTTAATGCTCTCTTTAATGGAGTCGCCTCATATTTTCCTTAACCTAATTAATCAGCCCCGGGGGAGAATGATGATGGAGATGTATTGCGGCCTTCTCCTGTTCATCAACTCGAACCTCATTCTTCTGCAGTTGATGTTACGGATCAGCCTCACTCTTCAGGCCAGCAGCTTTGCTCAGCATTTTCTGCCGATTGTCAGCCTGTTCAGCTGACCTCAGAGGATTCCAGTCACCCGGCACAGCATGTTTATTCTCGGCGGCGATTACAGTCTCTTTCCCAGGGTCAGGCTACTCCAGAAGATCAGCAGTCTAGCCCAGTTCCTTCCCTTCCAGTCGCTTCCTCAGATTCTGGATCCCTCTCTCAGGTTCGTCGATCCTCTCAAGTTTCTTATCCTGTTGAAGGATTTTGATCTTATATATCGTTTTCCCCAAAAGATCGAGCTTACCTCATGTCAGTTCAATCTTCTCATGAACCTGAATCATTTGCTGAAGCCTCCAATCATTCTTGCTGGAGAGATGCTATACAGGAAGAAATCAATGCCCAGGAAAAAAATAATAAGACTTAGTCTCATTGCCTGCAGGGAAAGAAGCCATTGGCTGCAAGTGGATTTACAAGATCAAGCATAAAGCAGATGGCTCGGTAGAGAGATACAAAGCTAGATTAGTAGCTAAAGGATTCCTTCAAGTCGAACCCTTTTAGAGATAGGGAAAACATTTGCTCCAGGTTGCTAAACACCATTCGTGGCATTCTTGCCTTGGCTGCAATCAAAAGGTGGCCTTATTTCAATTTGACGTGAAGAATGCCTTTCAACAACATAAGGGAAGGGGGGATCCGAAAGAATTGAAATTCAGCCTCCTCCAACTACAGGCTTCTCTTCTCCTAGGAATCCTAACTTGGTATGCAAGCTCAAGAAAGCGATTTACGTTACGGCCTCCGACAAGCAAAAGCAGGAGGTTTCGGTTATGTCGAAGACCGAGGTTAGGTCCGCTTCGCTTCCCGGCGAAGATCTTGAAAGGATTTCTTAGGGCTTAATTGCACTATCGATCTCTCGAAGCGTGAATCCCGACAGCGCCATTGCGAACAGCCCCGGGGTGCGCAGCGTGGGCTGGGCATCAGTTGAGCTATTTGACGGAGTAGCTAAAAGGGATCTGAGGACAACTCCTTCCCCTCAGTTACAGGACAGTGGACCGTATTCCTATCTACTTTTTCTCGACCCGCCCTTTCTCTTGCTTGTAAGAATGACATAAGAGAGCAACCTGCCCGAACTAGCCTCTACTCCACAATGACAGAGAGAACTAGTATCTGACGAAGGTCAATTACTAGGTGTCTGATTACTCGGCTTGTACCACAAGGACAGTCTGATCGTTAGCTCCTCGATCCTACCTTCAGCTGCGCTTCTTTCCGTTAGTCTGCAAAAGTTTGTGGATCCCTGCTTGAAAACTTCTGTCACAAGTGGTAGCCATAAGTCCTAGAGGAAGTTTCTTATCCAGTAATAGGAGAGGAAGCCCATCAACATATGTAAGCGCTGTAATGTCTCGCAATGGCAGAAGAAAGAGATATCATTGCCAATCGGTAGGAAAGGAAAGACCCTGCGTCTTTCTCCCTGTCGATGTTTGACCCTTTTCTGCTCCCCGGTCCTTAGCCGCCCATCCCATAACCCGCTTCCCTCGACTGCCTTCAGAGGTAGGAGGGGTTGTCATGAACTGTCCACATGTTCAGCCTGGCCCTCAAGCTCTTCTTTGGTTTGTCCACCTTTCACATACGGGGTTCAAAACCTCCCTGCCTGCTGCTGTTGGTAGTGCACTCTCCTCGGATGGTATTTCAACGGATAATGCGGGTGGATGGACACCTAGCCGAAGAATCCACGGACACCTTTGCTACCTGCCTTTCTTTACGGAAGAGGTGAGTTTTACTTAGTTTTCTTTCTTTCATTCCCGTATCTCCGAACCTTAGACCTTGTAGAACTTGAATAGGGGGACCTCTGATAGCCCCAGTTACGGATACTGCTCAAGCTTGACTGGACTGCCATAACAATTGATGGATAGGAGCCTACTCTAACTAAGAGTAGCTTCTCTAGTGAATCGCATAGGAAGGATCACAAAGGATAGAATTCCTGCCATCGGTTAGAGCGTCTAGACTGAGACCTGGAGATATAGCTCCAAGCCCAGCTTTCGAAGCACGTGCCGCTGGCGCTTTCTTTCCCTTCGTCTCGTCTGGTGTAAGCTAGACCAGCATCCGAAGCATGCGAATCCACGCAAGCCATTGAGAAAGCCTCTGCCTTAGCATAAGAGCAAGAGGTTCCAACCCCCAGGGTGTGTCCACAAAAGGGTCAAATTGAATGAAATAGAAGCCCCGTTTTCTTACCAGGGAAATGCTGCGCTTTTCAGCACCTTTGGCAGACCTCAAATAGTCTCGATTTCCTTCAACAGATCTTGGTTCGGGTGCTCTTTCTTCTTCTGAGTGAGTGGATTAGCTAGGCCCGACTATCTTTGTAGAACATGGATCTCTTCTTTCTACGCCGACGTATGCCTATCTTTAAGGTCTGGCTCATCCCTATCCCTTGTGTATGGGAATCCGGTGTCTGGAAGTGCCACTGCAACCAAAGAATCTGTTTTTGCTTCGTGAGAAAGGGAGTATGTTAGATAGAAAGAGCTACAAAAGGTTACCGGATATCTTATTCCATATAATATAGTAGGCTAAAATAGGGCTTTGACGGACATAGGTATAAAAAAACTGTCCAATTTGATTGCCTGGTCTTATATACTTAGTTGTAGGCATTTCCTTATGAAATCTAACTTTGTCGGGTAAGATACCCCAGCTTGTGCTATGTGGCTGGCGGTACCCTTTTTTAGGTATGTGCCTCAGGAACAAAGCCAGCCTATCTTGCTGCTACAAGTCAAAGCCATTCTGTAATGGATTTCTCCGCTGACCTAGGCGGGGTCACCCCGGCTCTATGAATAGCTCCTGATCTTGGTCGTAAAGGGAGTGAGTGCAAGACCCCGAAACGTGGTTCTTAGTCCCATAGGTCTAGAGCACGATCACGTGAAGAAGAACATACCACCGATTTATTCACTTGTCTGATTCGGTATGTAGGCACAGAGAAAGTCTTCCGGCTGTGAGGCTTTAAGGGATAGTAAGGCTTTAGGAACTTGTCATTGGATACTCCCGGCCCGCATGAGCTAAAACTGTGAACGGCCCAAATCAAAGTGAACTACGTTATGACTTGATCTCCTTTACGGGGTACGTAGGCAGCTTGGAAGTTTTTCCAAGCATCAATAAAAAAAAATTGCTTTGAGTACAATGTCAGTACCAGTGGTGGTTTTGATCTTCAGAGGCTGCTGATGCTTCCCTGTAATTCTTAAAGAATGAAATTATACAACCAGGAAGTTTTCAAGGTAAAAGCTGGGAAATATATTAAAAAAAAGTATCTGATACAAAAAAGATGGAAGGAGTAGGCTGGATGGAATGAAGGGTTTAGCAGCACTTTTGTCTTGTTGGCTTTGCAAATTAGTTCTGCCACATAAAGAAGTCAATCGCATCCGGCCGTTTTGTCTTCAAAGTAGCAAGCGGCCTGCGGGCAGAGATTTTCTTTGGCCGGTCCTTGCCAGCATCTATAATGGTTTGAGACAGCTTGTTTCCTCTTCAAACCTAAAGGAGCGCAAAGCTGTCTTTCCAATTCATTATGTCTATGTTTGGCTCGGGCAGTACTTTGAGACTCACCACCACCATAGCCGGCTTCGTTCTGGTGCCCAAATGATCAAACTTGCTGGTGAGAGAATGGCCAAGTATTTTAATGCTTTAGAGGCCCACAACATTTTTCAAGACGTCAACCAATCAGATTTGCCGAATTCTTGCATGTCCAAAGACAAACAATTGATTGTAGTTGACGATGGAAATCTGTCCACTTATTGGAGTGATTACTTTATCAACCTTCGTTCAAGCTTCTTGATCTTCCGGTGCGACAACGAGCATGTCATTGAAACTTATAGTCCCTGCAGGTTCAGCAGGCAATTTGGTTTTTGTCAAGATATTCCTGGTAATCTAAAGAAAGAGCTTCACACCGGCACCTTGAAGGAAGTTATCCAGCTATGGTTTTCTTGTACTCGCTTAGGCACTGGTTCTAAAGTAGTGATACCAGCCCGCTTGTCCAAAGAAAGCCCCCTAGTTACAAAAGAGTATTTAGACTGGTGGTCAAGAAGATTCAGGAACTTTTCGAGCAAGAGCACCAAGGTTACTATTATAAAAAGAACACAAGGCGTGACGAGCTGGCAGCGACTCCCAAAATATCCAAGACAATAGAGAAAGATGCTTAAAAAATTTCAGCAGTGAAATCCAAAGAACATGGGCGCGCTTCTTCTTCTCCAAAATTGGAGATAGGCGAAAAAGACGCTGCAAAGGCCACAACCAACAAGAAGGAGGTTCTTGCTACCTCTCAAAAGTAAAAAGAAAATTATTCTTCCAATGTTTCAGCAAAAGTGACTAAAGCAAGGGAGAGAGGTGCAGAAGAATCCTCTTCTAAAGACAAGAAACCTGTAGCATCAACCAAACAGAATTTTGAAAAGGCATCAGCAAGGGTGTCGCCTACTAAAGCTTTGGTTCATCCCCAAGTTCAAGCTCCTAAGCTTTCATTTATGATTGTGAGGTTTCGTCAGCGAGGATAAAAGTGATAACGGTCCCAATCCTACCAGTTCCAGCGAGAGTAAGACCAGCCAAGATCGCCATTGGAATCGACCAAAAAATCAGGCTAAAGCCTCTGATCTTGAGACGGCCAATG
>CAIGRP010126571.1:2500-12500 GCA_903798385.1 Fraxinus cuspidata | reverse complement strand
AGTGCGCTCCTGCGCACCAGCTGAAAAAAAAAGCCCTTTCCCTTTTTAATAATAATAAATAAGGTAAGCTTCATAGCTCCAACCTAGTAAAGGGGCTTTGATGCCCTTTGTATAGGTTGGGTTGCTGGATACGGGATCCTCGTAGTAGGCTGGACCAACATCCATCCGAGAGAGGGCAGTCTTTAGAAACAACAGGGTGTACGTATCCCAGGTGAGCCAAGAGGTTCAGAGTGGGAGTAGATCAGAGAACGCTTCGCCTTTTCTTATCTTCTTCCCGCCCTAGGAGTAGGAGTAGCACAAAAAGAGGGATTAGCATTATTGACCCAATGATAAACCACTAAGACCTTCCTCGTTGGGGCTCCGCGCACTGAGAAAACGCTCTAGCGACGAGAAAGCGGCCACTAGTTACAAAGCTCCAATAAAGGAAAGGTATCGAGAGGGCTAGTCAGGTGCAAAGCAATTACCCCT
Source organism: Fraxinus cuspidata (assembly GCA_903798385.1). Classification (NCBI taxonomy): domain Eukaryota; kingdom Viridiplantae; phylum Streptophyta; class Magnoliopsida; order Lamiales; family Oleaceae; genus Fraxinus; species Fraxinus cuspidata. Next base: position 12,032 of record CAIGRP010126571.1, on the reverse strand, counting down.
ATTTAGGGAGTTGAGGCGAAAAATGGCTTGATGAACCGTTCCGTTCGCCACGCACCGGCCCCATTCACTTGCTTATCGTAGAGGCTATAAGTATACAGTGCCCCACAACTATGAATAGTATAGTGGGTTGAAAGACAAGAGTGCCCTTCAACTTCAAGTAGGCTACTTTTTCCGGAACGCAGTCCGAGATAACCGTAACCGTATATATATATATAAGTATATCTTCGATGCTGTCATTTCGAAATGTCCGCTTCAACCGCTCTTTCACATCCCAAAAAGAAAAGTTGGCTTGATGAGCGCAGATGAGGAGCAAGAAAACCAATAATATCTTTATTGTCCTTCTACTTAAAGGGAAAAGAGAAGCGCTTTTGCTACTGAGAAAGCGAACGGTCAACGCGAAGGTTCAAGACTTAGCCGAGCGTTAGCGAAGCTAGATTCTCATAGGCGAGGCGCTTCGAGTTAGCGAAGCGCTGTAGTAGCGCCGAAGCCCTATGTGCTATAATGCTGAACCAAGGACGCTCCGCCTTATCTATAGAAGGAGTCAACTGAGTTCTGAACGAATTAGCTCCTTGGTAATAGCTCAATCTATAGATAGAAAGCCCTATGATGGGAAACTACCACGTTAGGTTTGGAGAGAGATGGGACCGGTTATATAATAGAGGGAGCAGATGCAAGCTTTTTCTTTCAATAGCCGGCCAAATGACTACAGGATCATCGGTCTACTCTACCTCAATTCACCATTTCGAACCTTATACAGAAGGTTTTTCCGTACCAGCTTCTTCTACCTATACCGCAGTTGAAGCACCTAAAGGAGAATTTGGTGTCTTTCTGGTCAGTAATGGAAGCAATCGTCCCTACCGTCGTAAAATAAGAGCACCTGGCTTTGCCCATTCACAAGGACTCGATTCTATGTCCAAACATCACATGCCAGCAGATGTGGTCACCATCATTGGTACTCAAGATATTGTGTTTGGAGAGGTGGATAGATAGGACTACTAGTTGCTCGATCAGGACCCTAGCTTTATTGCGAGCCAAAAACAAAGATGGATTCCCCTTCCCCTTCTATCTTCAGTACTAGAGATGAACGAATTGCATACGCCCGAAATTTAGATCGAAGAATTGTTGGGGTCTTGGAATTTCATGAACGCGGAGCCAACGAGTTCAGTCGAACAGCGTATATAGTAAATAGAAGTGGAAGAGCCTTTCCTTTCGTTTTAAACAACTCTAAATGAAAGGAGCCACCACAGATGTATGCACAATGATTGGATTTTGGTGCATACACATACAGCAGCGAATCGAAGTGCGTAAGCCCCTTTAGAGTAGAGATAGAGGCGGTCCATTGAAGAAAATCAAAGCAAAATGCAGCTGAAAGCAAGGGCGGTCGTAGATCAGCTGAAGGTGCCAGGTTCCTGCAGGAGAGGACTCTAACTCATGCCAATGGAAGCAGAAAAAAGGGATGAACATGCCCATCTGCCTTTCTGACCTGCAGACTTGGTAAGATTGGATGTTAAAATGGACTAAGGCTTCATCCACTTATTATTATTATTTCTCTCCATCCGTCTTATTTCACTCACTGATTTCTGACGGTTGCTTATCATATTCAGGTACTTATGATCTTGTAGGTTAGGATTTTAGGAAAAGAGTGGAATCGCTTTTCTTTGATACTATTTTATTGTTGCGGCTTCTGCTTGTTCATGCTAAACTTTTATAACACTCTTACTAGCCCAATGGACAAAGCCTATTTTTATGAGTTCTTGTCTTTCTCTCACCAACCCTTGGTCGCCAATCTTGTCATTTCCTATGACAAAGCAGTATGGTACATGGAATGTCCCCTATCTCACCTTTTCTTTTAGGTGCTAAAAAAACTATAAGCTTTGCAAAGAAACAAATATCCACAGGAAGTAAGAACGATAAAGTTATCAACTTTGAAAAAAAGTTCTGTCAAAAGCCACGCGAATCAACACTTTTCTTCGCGTTACCGCGGCCTCTTTGAATCACACCTAAAGGCGAATGGGCGAGCGAATCCGCTTTGTGATCGACTCTTTGGATCGCGTTAATGCGAATCGGTGAGAAGTCGACTCGGCGATTTGACGACCCCAAAAGAGATGTTCTTTACAAATGGACCCCACGTACTTCGACTTTGCTTAGGCGGGCGAACCCCGGCGAACGAATCAGCTAATGGGCGGATCGAAGACTGAGGCAGCATGGTTGCTGCCTCAGTCTTCCGCTGGAATGGCACACTGTCTTTCACTGCTTTGATCATTGGCTGCAACGGCACTGGATCGCGCGGAGAAGAACTTCTAAGGCGAAAGACTAGGGCTGGACGACAACTCCCTCTCCTATTCAATTTCTTGATTTCATCCCTTCACTTTCATAAGTAATTGAATCCCGCTTTCGTGTCTATCCTGCCGCTGGATTCCACTGCTGCTTATATCCCTTTTGCCCACACTTTGTTAACACATAGTAAATAAAGGCTATAGAGAGCACTTCTTCCCTTGCTCTAAAGTAAGAAAGAGATGGCATGGAATCAGTTTACCTTGACTTAAAGGGGAAGGGCTCTACTCTAGCAGGCCTCCCTTAGGGAGCTGTTGTCACAATTGAATTAGAATCCGCAGCTATTGACTCTGGTCTTAGAGAAGCAGGCCAAGGATGAGTTCGATCCATTAGGTTCTTCGATTTGTTCAGAAAAGAAAAGGGGGCTACTGAAAGATAAAAACGAAGTAAATGGACAAGCAAGATCCGCCCAAATATCCCAGACTTCGGAGAAGGACTGGCCTGATGAAGAGGAGGGAACGTGCCGTTTGAGAGGAAGCAAGGGATGAAAGCGGACTCCTCTAATCCTCTGAAGGATGAATCCCTTCTCGAGGCAGTTGACTTAAGATGAAAGCGCTCAATTCAGCTCGTTCCTCCGCCGCGCGTCACTGGTGGGGGCGCCGTTACGGAGCAAGGGAGAGGATAAGTCATATGCGTATGAAGGGAAATGAGGGGAGAGAGTTTCGCGATGGAACTGTCTTGAGCCGGCGAAAGCGCTTTGGGTGGCACAGCATGGGATTGCCTTAGTTGAGTCTCTCGGACGGAAAAAGGAAGAAAATGATTCCGTTCCATTTCCTTTTTTAAGGAAAAGAGGCCGTAGCCCGATCTCAACTGGTTACCAGACGCGTGACTGAGTTCTCGGTTTTGGCAGTTCCACTTTTGGGCATTGGTTCACGACTGCGCTTTCCAAGGTAGTTCTGAAGGGCACCTGCTCATTCTGATTCTATTCAACCTTCTATGTAGGGTCGGACTTCTGGCCTGCTCGTCATAGGGGGAACTTCCGGTCAACTCTACTAGTCCTAGGGGGCCGGTCGAACCTTATGGTGAAGTTGGGGCGGATGTCATCGTACTTCTCACATTCTTATTGATATGTCGTCTGAATCTACTTATGTAAGGAAGGCTTCTCCGACAAATGTCTGGGGTGACTCTCGAAACAAAGTCTTTGTCTATAGGGGAGGGGTTTTACTTTCTATCAACTAAAGTCTGTTCGTTTCCTCTGTAAAAATGAAATGGCAAGAACTCATCTCGGGCAAGAACCCCTAAATAACTCATTTCGTGGATCAAGAAATTCAACACTGGAGTGCAGCGCAGGGCTTCCTGAAACAAGCACGAAGAAAGGGTTAGGAAATAACTCGTATCAGGAGACACACCGTATGAGTTTTTGTAGGAGCAAACAGACCGAGTTTCAGACCTAGAATAGGAGCAGGCAATGGAATTGTATCACAATCGGAATATGTTGAATAGGCATAATAGCCCGTCTTAGCCACCTTATTTTGAAGGAGCAAGCCAGCTTCGGTAGTGATAGTAGCTTCAAAGGAATTGGTAGTATGTCTTGAATAGGAAAGCATTCAAAATGTATGAACTCAACCCATGTTCAAGAGCTTGAACAATGAAGTGAAAGGCTTGACTTTAGAGTTCGATCTGGTTTTCATCATTTTCGACAGAAAGAAGGGAGTGTTTTAATTTCCTTTGTTTGTTGACCGAATCTCATCTTTCTCAGTGCCGATATTTGGCTTTTGTTTTGGCTTTTAATTAGCCTAAAAGTTCAAGAGTAGGCCCGAACCGCTCTCCCTTTCCATTTAATCACTGACAAAACCTACCTTTCAATTTGACTTAACGAAACGACTTCGATTTTAGAACAATCAATCGAACGCGTAAGGCTAAGGTAAGGGCCTGTTCATAATCCCTATTCAAATTGCTTGCTTGACTAATTAAGAGAGTTTGGACTAGCGAAGAGGCTTTGATGACGAAGCGAAGGTACGAAGTGGATTTCTCATGGCCCTCCCAATAAATCATTTTTATGCTATACGAGCATAAACAATAACCATTTTTTTATGCTGGTCGGGGGAAAACAGGTTTGATTCATTTTCCACGTAGGGAAGCATAAAAGGAAAGCGGTCCCTTACCTTGTGACCTCTATTTCCTTCCCGTAATCGAACCTTTTACAGAAAGCAGCTCACACTCGGTAATAAGACTTGAACATGGATTTTTTCCCATCGACTGGACCTTTCACAGGGATCAGGAACAAGGACCAGAACGAATAGGGAATGGGAACTACTCTTTTCGTTTCGGGATTTGAGTAGGTAAGGGCAGCGGGACCAGCAACATAAACAATCGGACCAAGCAAGCTATTAAGCCAACTAACAAAGCCACAAGCTACAGGCAGGCTCCTTTCTTAGCTCTACGATTAGGGAGTACGGCACCTTCCCTTCTCTTGGTTGAGCCCATCCGGTCCTTCTTTTCTTCATTCCGGGTATGCTCTATCAGTCTGTCCCGATTCCTCTAGTTATGGAGTTCCGGACTTGCTTTCTTGAGTGCAGGACTCCGGCTCAATGGCCGATTTAGTCAAAAGGCATTCATAAGCTATATCTTCCTATAGCATATACCTGTAAGATCATTAATTGTCTGCATCTGCCCTTGCTTGGTCCAAAAATTCCTTTATTTCAATATATCTCGCTTTGTTCTGTTCCCGACTTTGAATTCGCGATAGATCTTAGCCTCGTCTGGCTTAGCTCATGGAATAGTAGCTCTGGAGTGAAAGAAAAGCCCTTATATAGGAAAATCTTACCCGCCTATCAACCCTTACAAGAGAGCTTCGCCTTACCTGATCCTGATATTGGAGAGTTTACAGTAGAGCGGGAAGGCTTAGCTCAAAGACTTGAAAGAGCTTGTTGGAGGAAATTGCAAAAAGTCAAGGCTTGATAAGTAAAGGAGTGATACAGAGAAGGCTACTGCTACTGCGAAAGCCCCTACTGCTGAGTCCTCGCTTGCCTCAAACTGGCATTAGTGTACTATTAGGATAGACGGCTAGGGTCATTGAACCCACCAAGGATAGAAAACTTTCCCTATTTTACCCAAAATTCTTGGGGTGATCCGAATGAGCAAGCTGAAAGAATATCTACTAATGGTAATTTTGCGCTGTGTCCTTCTTTATTTTATGGTGGTTCTTCCATTGGGCCGACTTCAAAGTCTAGTTATGAGGGGTAAAGCTGCTCTTCCTTTTTCTTATCAATCGTTCAATCGTCCATTCGTCAATCTCTAGTGGAGACGCGTCCCTGTAACAACGACATTCTTTGATCGCCGTTCCATAACAGGCCACTTTATGTTCCAGTGTTGATGCGAGGATTGACTCTCCCCCCTAAGGGGGCATTTTCGACAATAGATCCTCAATAAATAGAATGCCTTTGCGGATATCTTCAACTTTGGGTTGCAAGGTGAGGAATTTGAGTCCGACTAAGATGATTGTACATGGTGTAACGGACACAGCCCAAATAACCCTCGGGTACAACATGCTACAGATGCCTGTAGATCGCTGAGAGGCGTACATACAATGAATGTTATTGATGCTACTCCTTCTTACCATCTTTGACTGGGGCGACCGGGTTCCGGTTTGACAAGTACAGGCGGGTTGAGGAGGTATGTCTTGATCTTATCAAAGGCCTTCTGACAATCCTCGTTCCATTCTTTCTCCTCTAATCTCTTTCAAACCGTACTTTCTCACTGGTTCATACCATACTATGTTATTTATAAGTGCGTTCTTGGGTCGATTAGAATGCGTCTTATTCCCATTTCTTTTCCTTCCTCGTACCCAGACCTATCACAAGCGGGAAAATGGGCTTAGAGCGTGGCCTTAGATGCGTGTTGAGGACCGTGCTCTAATCTATTCTAGCCTCAGTGAGATAGCCCGCCCACTTCCTGTGCTGTAGTGATGCCTGACTAGAAAACAAGGATTCTCGGCCAAGCCAAGTAATATATAGATCTATTCTATATCTGTTTTCGAAGCCATCCTTCTTTCTCTCAAGATCCTTGCTATCGAGACCGTGTGAGACGGCTGAGTAACCATTTGTGTTGACCGCTAATATCCCAGGTCACATTGCGTGCGGGATGTGTCAACCGGAAATGCGAGATCGTATAGATCATTTCTTGTTAGCAAGGATTTGGAAGCTTTGGGGAAGAGCTTCACATAGGACGGGAACGGGCGTAGACAAAGAGGAGAGATTTTTGATTATATATACAATTGAGAGTCAAGGATGGTAGTTAGCAACTTCAGTCGGGTTGTTAGCTGTCCACAGCCGAAGGTCAATGTCGGATTCAGTGCCCCTAAGAAGAATAATCCATCAATTCATGTTACGGAACAATAATCATTCCATTCCTGTTTATCTGTGCTGTGGGTCCGATCCATGTAAAAAGGAAGGAGAGATGGGACGGTGAAAGCAAGTGGTTCCCGCTCTTTAACCACTGACTGGAAGCACAGCTGACCCCCTTTTTAGTCACTCGGGGAGGCACGAAGGAACCATATCTTCGACAAAAGAATGGATTAAGGTGATAGAGTGTTATTAGGAGACGCTAGGCTTCGGAATTGAAAAAAGAAGTATCACCTACCACGGTCACGATCTTCCCAATATTGGACCAAATTCATATAGATCGCGTAATTCTTGCCTGTTTAAGAGTTCTTTCCCCCCTTTGAGTTCTTCTAGGGTAAAGTCCTCTTGAATGGATTACTAGTTTCTTCCTTCCCAATCAATGCTAATTCTATCCTCCTCTCTTCTTATAGCTACTATAGCTAATCTAAAGTGCGTACCTTAGCTCAGTATGTAGGGCAGACTACCTTCTTACAGAGTTCTCTATCCCTAGAAGAACATAGATTTTAGCATACTCTCTTTCTTTGGAAATGATATGATACTCAATTTAGATACCTAGCTACTAGAAGAGGAATAATAGCATATAGCTAAAATGCCTAAGAGAGCCCGGGGCCAGGAAAGCTTCTATCCTTATGAAACTAAGAGGCAACAGAGAAAGAGGCCTAACCACAGAAGGAAAGACTTTAGATTCGCTAGCTCGGTAAGAACAATCAGAATATAAGGACGCAAGGACGGGACCGGGCTAGAGGACTCTCTATCGTCCCCATCGTCCTAACAGCCGATCACGCAATTAGAGCTACGAACAGTTTGATTGTTCTTGGGCAACAGAATCCGTAACACAATCAGGGGTGCCGGGCTTGGCTCAATATCGGGATAGAAGGAGGCCTAGGAAACTAGGCTGTTTTCCAGGCTAAGGTAACAAAGTTAGACCGAGATTCACGACTGACTTCCTCTACAAAAGAAGTAGTTGAATAAGATGCGAGAGAGCCATGCCTTTACAATACAAGAAGGTTTTTATTCTGAGAGATGGAGCTCTAGAAGTTAAGTTCCAAACAGTATTGGTTTTATGCCACTGAGACTGAACATCCACCCGTCTTTGGTGATCTGTACCTTGAAACACACCTTAGACAAGCAAATTGAAGTTTCATTGAATGAATGAAAATCAAAATCTGAAAACGAAGAAATCAGAGAATGAAATTGAATTCAATTAGCGAAGATTGGTTTACGAGATTACTGTTTAGCAAACGAGCTGAGAACAATCAGTCTCACCTACGATCTGCTCTCTAAGACACCTCAATAAGGAAAAATAAAAGAAAGGATGAGGCAACGTAGGCTGTTCCATCCACATCTATTCAATTCGTTATTCCATTCCGGCTGCTTTCAGTCGAATCTTCGTTCTCGGTAGTTGATTCCTAGCCCCCAGTTTGACTCACTTCTCTTTCCTTCTTTTATGCGGGCATCAAAGTTGAGGAAGGATTCGAGTCAACAGTTGACCCAGCATCCTTGTCATCACTTAAAGAGCCAAAGCCCGTGGACGGGGTGTAAGCCATTGATCTATAACCAGTAGACCGGAAGGTGGGAGGCACTACCTTTTTATGGTAAAGGGTATGAAATTGGCACCGGAATTCCTTCTTAAGCTGCTGGTTGGGGTGCTCCCTGTAGAAAAGCACGCATCGAGAAAGACAGTACCATACGAGGTAGCATAGATCGGTAGGGCAAGAGGAAAGAGCGAAGACAGAAAGAAAGGCAAGTCTTTAACTCGGGCAAAATGCCCCACCCTTTATTGGTACTCTTTAGGGAAAAAACTCTGAACTGTAGCTAAATACCTCCAGAAATCTGCTACTCTTTCAGAATGCCCTCCGCTTAGTGCGGAGAAGGTTGAGTTGCGTAATAGCAGATTCGTAGGTCAATAAATCGTTGGATAAAAATACATCTATATCTCTACTACTAGGGGAGCTGCCTGCTTATCCACCATTGGTGGCGCTAGACTGAGATCCAAATTAATGTCATCTCTAGACATAAAAAGGAGCATTGACCCGGCCTCGTTGACGTCTCCACCAACTAAATCCCCCAAAGCCCACATGAGATCAAGATTCATACCTAAACCAAGTCTAATAAGTAGAATGAAGATAACCCAATTCTTTTTTATGTAACTCGAACTACAAAAAATAAACAAAACTATAGTTACTAAGAATGCATAGAAATAATGCCGGAGTCGATTCTGATGAGATAACGGGCGAAACATGAGAGAATTTAGTATAGCAGGATCGCAATTTCCTGCACAGTACTTGCCCGTAGTGATATCCTAATTCGGCTACCTCCCCCACTCATTAAGGCAGAACATAAGAAACTATTGCCAAGAGGGACCGGAGAACTCTTTGCCCCATCACCTACTAAAGGATCTGCTACCGGATTGCTGCACTTCTCAGGGCCCTCTGCGTCAGAGCGACCCCGCCGGGGCGATCCAGCCACCCTACGTTCAAGTTCGATCCATTAGGTTCTTCGATTTGTTCAGAAAAGAAACGAGAGACAAGAAAACATCTTTGATTACGATTAAAAGGAACAATCTCAAATAGACCAAGATCCAATTTCGAGTCATTTCTTGGTGAACATGATCTGCCATAATCTCTTCGATCCCTTCATTTATGTGCCAGAATAGAGAGAGATTTGGTAGGAAAGTGGAAGATACTTTTTTGTATATGATAATCAAAGGGAGTGGGAAAGCTGCAGTAATTCTTTGGAAAAGCCCGGTTCTCTTTGTCTTCGAGCTTTCATTCCTCAATCCACTGATTCGTTCCTTCATATACCTCCCCACCAATAGATAGAGACAAATGGGAATAACCGAACCACGTCTACAA
>CAIGRP010126567.1:0-17884 GCA_903798385.1 Fraxinus cuspidata | reverse complement strand
TGTTTTCTAACCCTATCCAAATTCCATCTTTCTTCTCTTGCACTCATATTTTCTCTCCTTTGACAGTTGACTTGATGTTCATGTGGAGGGAACGTAGTCGGGATTCTGTTGGAGCATTTTTTGATGTCAACAATATCATTTTATTAGTTATGTAATTGAAAGAGGTGATATAAAGTTAGCTAAAATTCCAACTAAGATTATTCCAACAAATGCAGGTACAAAGATTATACCTTTAAATAAATTCAAGGATTCTTTAAGCTTCCATTACTAATTTTCTTTCTCTTTTGTAACTAGTAAGAAAGTATATAAAATTATGCTGGCTCGTCTCAAATCCACTCTCATATGGTCTCACAATTGTAGCAAAGGTGAAGATTGCGAAGGATAATTAGGGTTGAAGAAATTGTTGAGCCCAAGAATAATTGATGATGGTCCAATGACCCATATGCTTAACCCAGCCCAATTGTGCTTGATCTAATTGAAGCTTCTGGAATTGATGAAACACATTATTGAAACAAGTTTTATTAACTAATCTTGATTTTACTTGGATGATTGACATGTGTTATGTTGGTGGCTGTTGGATGCAGGTTTTGGGGTGATCTCATATAAATTGAGAGCTTTACTCTCATTAAGTGTTTGAAGCGATTATTGAACCTCAGGGGCTACAACCGAAAAATCTTTGTGTTTTTTAAATATTTCTTGTTTAATATTGTGTTCTCGGTGCCTCAATTTAATGTAACAAAATTCTATCCAAAGAAAATTATTCACGGTACAAGCATTTTGTGCGCACTCACAAGGATCCAGGCAACTCAATGTATAAATGCAATAAGCTATAAGTACCTCTTGTGGCCACCGCCATTTCCCGTTTGCTGGTCCGCAGTGCATCTGTTAGATATCAAATTTGCATTAATCGTATTCTTTTAATCCATCTAATACATTTACCCCAAGTCCCAGCCCACCGCAGCCCGCACACAGAAAAAGTTCTTTCTGGAGAAAAAAAATTTGGTAAAGGTAAGAACAAAAGTTAATTTACTCTCTTAAAATCTGCTAAAAATATGGTGACATAACAAGGAAAAAGAAATTGAGAGTTCCCCAAATACGAATCAAGTACAGAAAAACCACCATGCCTGCGATTTTCATAAACCCAGGAAAAAGGTACAACCTTTCCCTGCTCTTTAAGTGAAACTGATAAACACCAAAAAGGCAAAAAAAAAAAAAAGGAAAAAGGGTAAAAAAGAGAATAGGGTTTACCTTTGGGTGAAGTTTTCTTCTTGAAAATGTTAAGATTCATGATTTGGGAAAACAGGTAACTGATGAATTCTTGCTAGATCCTGTGAGTGGGTGGTTTTTGGGATTGGAGAATTCTTGAAATTTTTGTTAAAGTTTTTTGGGAGAGATTTTCGGGCACGCTGCAACAGAAAAGTGAGTGGGCGGGACCGTCCGCTACTACTGTCCCTCGGGAATCGTGTTTGAAATCCCACTTATCAAATGGCCGGCTAGGGTATATACTAGCCGTTGGAAACATTCATTGACTAAAATGCCTACGATGTTTGTCTTAAATTACGTTGAGAACACCATTGAGAATAATGGAATTGGGTTGTGGTACAAGTACATAGGGCACTATAATGAACACATGGTGCCCTCTATTGGAGCCCCGCGCCCCCTCCAATAGGGGCACCATGTATCTATTATGGACCTCTCTATGTACAACAAGAATAATCTTAATGGAATTAGCTTATTTCATCAGAGTCCGTTTGATTGCAAATGTGAAATTTGGACGGAAAGAAAATGAATTATAGGGAATTAAATTGCCTAAAATTTGTTTTGCTGGGAATTATAATTAATTGTGTTTAATTAGTATAATTTTACACCTGAAAAATGTTGAAAGTTTGGTATTCGTTTGGTTTTTTCATGAAAGTTATCCATTAAACTGATAAATTTTTTTTTACCATTGGGTCTACAATTTGTTCCAATTGAAAAAAATATTAAAAAATTAAAAAAAACTATCGTACTGGATACCATTCGTTTGGCTTTGTTATGCATGAAAATTGTCAGTAAAAGTGATAATTTTTTTTATAATTGTGTCTAAAATTTTTTCCAATTGCCACAAAAAAAATGCAGGAAAACCAAAACTCACCTAAATGTGGGGAATGAAATTCATCAAAAAGCAAGAAAAAGTGCACGGGTGAAGGAAAGTGAGAAAATGATTTATATGAAAATTTCTCTCATCAAACAACGCAAGAGCTAGAAAACGAAAAATAAATTGTTAGTTCTAGGAAAAACAAATGCTATCAAACAGACCCTAATGCTCACTAAAGTTCAAGGGGAAAAAAATTAAATTGATCATTAAATATTTTTATGATCCAATTAAGTTAGATAATCTACATATACTCTGATAGTTTGATTAATGTCATATTCAACACAATAGCCGTTAAACATTCACGTAAATTCAAGAGTTTTAAAGTGATCGACTCCTTCCGATTACCATCATGTTTTAATTGTATCGTTTTTTTTTTCTTTTTATTAATGACAAAATAACATTAGGATTAAATGGGTCCATTTGGAATTTATGGGGTTCACGATATTTTTTCGTATGATTATATTCACCAAAAACTTTTTGTTATGCCACGTTTTAATATTTTTTTCATTTACTAAGATGATCATAAAATAAAAGGACATAAATAACCCTTTTATTATCTCTCTTTCATTTTATGTTGTTTATTGTTATCATATTTAGTCCATGTTTAATTTAAGTAAAAAATTATTGTTTAGTAAATTTTGATGAAACATATGGTTATAAAGTTGTGAGTTCCATAAAATGTGTGATTATAATTAATTATTGATTTTAATTTTAATCAACTTTTTTAATTAAACCAATGGCTTAATATTTTACACATTATATTTGTTGCTTTGAGATTTACACGAAAAATCCATATACAAAGAAATCCCGATTCTTACATTGTCGAAAGTCATGTTGGGTTCCTCAAACCTTAATCCTTTTGATCTAATAATAATTTTATTTGTAGTCGGTAACTATAATAGTTGTCCTACTTGACATCATACGTGACATGTTGTTATTTAAAGTATTAATTTCTTGTAATTTTTTTACCTCAAATAACAAGTTAATACTCAATAACAAATTGGAACACATGATAATTATTGTCGTTGCTGACTATGAATAACATTACTCTTTGATGTAATGCTAATGCTATCTATAATGTCAATTTCTGAATTAAAAGTAAACGTTTACAAAAGAGTAGACTAAATTTCAGAAATTTACTACTTTTTCCACCATTTTTTCGGTATTTAAATTATAATAAACGAAATGTACTCAATTGAAACTTTTAGATAATTTTAGGAATTTATAAAGTTTGTGAGTTCAGTATAAACCTTTTAGAACACTAGAAATATTGGTGTCTTTAAAAGTCTCAATATATTTAGTTAATTTTTGTAAAAAAAAAAAAATCTCTATAAATCACGGAGTATTCAAAATGTCAATAACTTTTAAAGACTTTTACACAAGTCTCTAATGTACTGACTTTTAAGTAGAGTACAAAAATAAAATTTCAAAATTTGTATTTCATTCACTAAGATTCTAGGACACTTTCATAGAATTTTTTTTCTTAATATGTATTTTTTGTCTTTTCAATATTTATCTTTCCCCTCCCTTCTGCTAACTTTAAGAGTCGTGATTAAAAATATTTTAATTGTTTTCCTACCAATTATATTTGTTCTTTTTTCTTCCCTCAATTTTTTATGAAAAAAATATTAAATTATAATTAAAAAATTCTTATAATATTTTTTTCTAATCGAAATTTGTATATAAAAGATCAATTTGTTATAAAATTTTTTAAGTTTTTATAAAAATATAATTTATAATTAAATTATAATTATAATGACTTGTTATTTACTTTTCAAAGGTCAGCATATTGACAATATTGACATTAGATATTTCTTTATTTATTTTATCAAGAATATTGAGATTTTATATATTTTTTGATTATTTATTTATCTAATTAAGGTGACTTAATTTTTTTATTCTTTAAAATTATTTTTCATTACATATGGTAGGCAGATATGTGGTTGCGTTGATCGAAGTTAATTCTATTTTTAAATGAAACTTTTCAAAAGTCATATTCTATAGAAATCTATAAAAAAGATTTCAAAGGGTTCCTAGTGTGACAACCATATATCGAGCTTTATATTTGTGGCACCCATATCTTCATCATTTTAACATTACTCGCACAATATCTTCATCAAACAAAAACATCTATTTAGATGTTAATAGTCAAGCAAGACGAATGTGAAGTGTCTAGAAATGAAGAATTGTCCATAAAAAGAGAGCAACATTTAAATAAGTAAAACATTCACCATTTAGCTTCTGAAATAAATGGAAATTTTTTTAAACAATTTCGCCCTTCTAGTCACATCACGTACATGTCATATGAACATTTAGCTTATATGTCAAACTTATGAAGGTTGGGGACTCCCGGAGAAATTTACCCGATAAGTAAATGTTTAATAAATTTAACTTACATTTATTTAAGTGAATCCATTCCCACTCCCGTGCAATCTGCTGACAGATAAAAAGCCCAGAAAACAAATGAATATAGAGAGGAGAGATTAGCCTTTCCCTGAATCAGTATCCCCCCAGGTTCAAACTTTCTTCAGAAAAAATAGAAAGTTAAATCTACCAATGACCACTCAAATTCATACTTAGTGTCACATTGATCACCCAATTTGATTAAGTTAAATAAAGTTACCGGTGGCTCGACTAAAACTAAGTATAAAGTTGGGTGGCATAAAACAAAATCTAATTGGGTTGTCAATGTTACACTAAGTATGAAGTTTGGTGGCAATGGTGAAACAAAATCAAATTAGGTGGCTAATGTGATACTAAATATGAATTTGGATGGCTATTGGTGGATTTAACCCAAAATAGAGGATACAATAACAAATAAATAATACCTCGTTAGCAACTAATATTGCCTAAACATCTGTTTCGAATACATATACTAATATAATACCGGCTGCTTCCTACAAACTCTTAAAAAGGCATGTGGTTGAACTTGAGAAGACACGTAAATGAGTAACTATCAAATCCCTGCCCTCCCCACAAGCACTTATAGAACTGGGCAAAAATAGGCTGTAAATGGGGGTCTATGTCAAGTCTTTCACAATGAACGCTGCCTGCGTAAACATTTATGCTGACATCACCTGAGGAGTTCCATACCCATTGAGATGTGTCTTCTGCCATCTCCACGCTACCTGCAAACTCTTTTGAAGATTGGTATGTTGTGCCGTCCAGTTCAGTTCTTCCCTGATCTTGGTCGGATCACTGTATACTTCTGCATAGTCACCGGGCCTGCGTGGAAGGAAATCTACTTTGATTGGCACCCCGGTTGCCTTCTTACAAGCCTCCACAAACTCCTTCACAGATCGACCTGATAATAAGGATAAGAACATAGCTTCAATAACAAAATCTGGAGCAGTTGGAAAAAGTTCAAAGAAAATACGGTCTTATAAGTTAATACCTCTTCCTGTACCAACGTTGTATATGCCAACATGCCTTGGTTTTGCCTTTTCCAGAGCCTTCACATGAGCATCAACAAGATCGGTGACATCGATATAATCACGTATGCACGTGCCGTCTGTTGTCTTGTAATCAGTTCCTCTAACCTGCAAGAGAACCAAAAGCCAGATATAATTGTTTCTAAAGAACATATTATCAGTTCTCTTGCTATAAATTAAATTCTCTTTCTAAGGTGTTATGAGCAAACTTATAGCAGAGCGGAATCTGAATATCAAAGTGAGACAAACCTTAAGCCCAGATATGATACCACGTGCCGCATCAAAACAAGCACCAGATATTCGTCCATGCTCGCGTAAATCTGGATGAGGAGCTTCTCCTAGCCTTCCCTCCGGGTCAGAACCAATCACATTGAAGTATCTGAACATAAAATTGAATTATAAAGGTAGATTATCAGAAGAAATTATTTGAGATATAGTCTAAGAACGGGTACCGTAGCCATCATGGCACGAAAGAAATAGTTTAGAAGAAAATAAAATTGTAAGATGGCAGTATCTATCAACATCACAGTAGCAAAGGCAAGAACCCACACTTGGCAAAAGGAAAATAATGACGTTTTCACTCAGAAAGGGTTAGAATTGGAAGAGAGTTTAACGACGAACTGAAGAAAGGCTTTACTTCAAATATTTATAAAGCTTCGCCTATTGTTAACTCTATTAGGAGTTTGACTGTACAAATCTAATCATGTTATTCATCATGACTGGATGATAATATACTTCTTCAATAACCTAATTTCAAAAACGTAAAAGTGGATGCAAAGTTTAAAAGATAAGAGGAACTAGTATCAGATTCTGTCACTCTCAATGGCATAAAACACTATCTAAATTTTAGAGATTCAAGAAACTCTTGTGACAAAACAGGAAAATTTTGCCATGCGTATAGTTCAATAAACTTACTAACGAAGAAAAGCAATATAGATGCAAGATATTGATCCCAATGATCACATAACTAACAATCAATAAGGTTAAATCTATAACAGAAATTTAATTTGGATCAAAAGTTGGCAGCTCATACATTCTCGTAAGATAGAAAATGACTAATAAATATTAAAGCTCGTACCTTAAAATCATGACAGCCATGTCTGAATTTTTGTGGAAGTCCAGAATTATATCCTCTGCCATTTTCTTGGCTTTTCCATATGGATTTATTGGAAGCTGCACAATGCAAAATAAGGTGAGCTGTTTGGTGAGGAAACTCCCAACCTAACAAATTGTCATAACAAGCAGTTCGATAATATACTGAAATCAAACATAAAAGCAACTACTGCCTAGCAAAACCTTCACCTGTGGAGTTAGTTCTGTAATTGGCATTTTTAAAGGCTCCCCGTATGTTGCACATGTACTAGAATATATCAAAGTCTTCACTCCATGAGCCGCCATAGCTTCTAATACAACAAGAGTATTTGATGTAATATTGTGATAGTACCTGCGTTGAAAACATGATTAGAGGAAAAATAAAAAATAAAAAATAAAAAATTCAACAGGAACTGCAATTTATATGACTCAGAATGGCTCAAACTAAATTAAAAGCACATTTGGGAAGTGTTTATAAACGTCTAAATTATAAATAGATAAAAATGAATGGTGAATAAGTGGGCATTATTTGTGAGTCTCTCGAAATGTGTGGATAAAAAATAACTTAGTGTTTATAAACATGAGCCAAACAAATGCTAAAGCTAGACTTAACTATAAAAATTGACATTTATCACTTTAGCAAAGTTTAAACATATCACCCTCAAAATTTCAAACGATACAAGCCAAAAAGTGTGATGGACACCTGCACACCTCCCATCCACCTCTACTTCTCTCATGTACTCACACACAAAAAAATACCTATACCCATTTGCTCAAGACTGTGTGGGGAAATTCACAAATGAGCTTAGGTCAACGATCACTAACAAGATGGACCAACTTAGTACAACTTCAATTACATCCCAGGAATTTAATTGGTATTCTAATGTTTGAAAACAAGGGTAATAAATTTCTTGTATGCCATCCTCAAATAGTGAGCTACACTAAAACAACCATGTTGTGGATATACTTGAAATTTCTTGTCTTTTATGAGGTATCAAGCCTATATGCAGCATCTCAGAAGACCAGTTGATCAGTGAAACACCTGCTTCGAGGCATTTTTTATGGTCGCATTTTCTACTCTTATAACTTATTTACAAAGGGCTACTATAAGATCAAAAGGCACTCACTTGAGAGGATCAAGAGTGCTTTCTCCAACATACGCTACTACGGCTGCAAAATGCATCACAGCATCAAATGCATTTTCTGAAAAAAATTTATGCACCTGAACAGATCGATCAAGGTAACAATTCGATTCCCATATTTAACTTGCACTTGAAAAAAAATTATTACAAAACAAATGCTGAATGAGGATACTGCTTTCGCATCACCCAGGTCAGCATATATAAACTGAAGTCTCCCAGGCTCTGGAAATAGCTGCTGTAGGACCTTGATGGCACCAATATTTCCCCTTGAGAGATTATCCTGTGAAACAACAATTCTGTCTCTACTCAGGGGCTCATGTCTTATGGACAGTAACGATCACAGAAATGAACTATTCATGTCAGAAACATACCACTACTGTCACACGATATGAGTCCTTCAGAAGCCGCAATGTCGCGTGTGAACCAATGTAGCCAGCACCTCCAGTAACCAAGACATGAATGACACCTGGTTCATGACGTGAGAACTGTACAAAGACGCGGAAAATTAAAAAAAAAAAAAAAAAGTCATTTGACATTTCAAAAAGTTTCCAATGTTCGCACGAGTTTTGAACAAAAGGTTACACATATGGATGCTTTATTTCTATTTCATTCCTATAAAACTGAATCTCTTTGGTGAAATGGGATTTCTAAAGATATCTTCTAAATGCTTAAATGTGCAAACAAAATTAATTAAAATATAACCTATTCGTACTCTATTTTAACAGAACGATGTCTAATTTTAACATATATAAGTTCTACCATGCTGCACCTACCGAATCTGAAGACAAGTTTATAGCAAAGTCTAATTACATACTGCACTGGGACTATTAACTTTAACAATTGCTCAAGACTTCAATGTATTCATAAAAGAATTCCATTCCTAAATCATGAAGTGCTTCAAGTTACATCCAACTCTGTATATGTTTACAACCTTTATCAGCAATGCATACTACTATGCATAAACAACCAGGCAGGAAATGTGCTCAAAATGCAGTTATTTACTAACATAGATAAGAAACTGTATTGTGAATGAACGAGACCCCCAGTTGACCACTTGACAAAATATCATAATTCGCGGCCTGAATCTCTAACTATAAGGACTTATATTAAACCCAAAATCAAAAAACTTAAGAGAGAGAAGGTGAACAACATGGTGATAACGGCTATGCAAATAAAGAAAAGGTAGTTTTATTTCTTTTTGTTTTGAATTTTTTCTTAAGAAGCTTAACAACAAAACTAAACATAGAAAAAAGATGAGAGGCTAGAGATTTACTTGGCTAGGGGAATTAAAATTTGGGGATTGCTTAAGCATAAGAATACACATTGCTGTGAGAGTAGCAGCCATTATAAGTTTCCCTACTATATTGTTCTTCTTCTTCGGGTCAGCACAGTCCATGCCTGCATATAGGGAGAATAAATGGCCGTGTAACTACAGTTCATTAAAAACTTACCAAACATCAAGCAGATCAACAGCAAAATACACGGACTGCATACTACACAAATAAGTTAGCCAAATCCACCTAAGCATTAAAATAACTAGATAAAGATGGTAAAAACAAGAGAAGAAAACGCTCACCTCCTAAAGACATAGATCTATTAGATCTCTGCTGAGTTCTTCCCCTAGTAAAGCTTAGCATTTGAGAAGTATCTTATTCTCTATTAATAAAAGAATTAACTAAAAGGTCCAAGTCCCGAACATCAATTGCCAATTGAATCTCCTCCTACGATGTAGATGGAAAGTTCTCTAACTCTGATTCTACTACAAAGAAAAATGAAAAATAATCCATGATCAGTAAAAAAATTAAGAAAGGTAACAATTTAAACATAAGTGGAAACTAAAATTGGGCCGTGCGTAAAAACTGAACATAATTATACATCCCGAGAAATCTAAATTTTGAACCAAAAGTTTTAAGTAAATTGCAGAATCACACTCCAANAACATAAGTGGAAACTAAAATTGGGCCGTGCGTAAAAACTGAACATAATTATACATCCCGAGAAATCTAAATTTTGAACCAAAAGTTTTAAGTAAATTGCAGAATCACACTCCAAACTGAAGAGGAGAAGAACAGACAGAAAAGAGAAAGGACAAGACATAAAAATATAGGAAGTATTCAAAGAAAACCCAAAAATTCAAGGTCAACCATACACCAATTAGAAATCCAGACTCCAATTACCCCAAATATATAATGAAAAGAGACCAACAAAATTTAATATATGAATTATTACAATTAAAACCTAGCTTTACAAAAAGAAATATGATAGAACTCAAGAGAGGATCAAAAAGTTCTGAACTTCTCCACAAAACTGAAAACACATATAGCATTCTACCCCTGAAAAACTGTTTTCTTGAAATGAAATTCCACTATATTGGTTAATCATTCATGCGATTGGAACAGAAGATCCGCAAAAGAAGAAAGGACAGAGCCCAGAAAATGTTTTATGTCTTCAATGGCTTTTCGCAACATCCAATCAGATAACAAAAACATAAATGTTAACAGGAACTCAAAACATCAACAGATTTAAAAAGAAAACCCAAAAATTCCTTGAGAACATACATACATACATACGATGAAGAAAGAAGGAGATGGTGTGTTGCAACTGCGTTTCTGAATTTCCTGTCAATGGGAAGCATGTGAAAAGGATTGAGAGAAGTCTAATTTGTATAAATAATATATAAACCAATGAGAGGGGAGACGCGGGGTTGCTCTGCCTTAGTAGATACATACAGTTTGTATAATTATAATCTCCTTCATGCCGACTCAATTTGAGCTTTTCTTGTAATTTTTTTTTTACTTCATTTTAGTAAAAAGTTTGTAAATGTGTGTATTTGATGAAATTCTGCCAAAGATGGATAGGAATTAAAATCTAATTTTTAAATTAAGTTAAAATTAATAATTAATTTTAAAAATATTTTTTATAAAATTCATTACTTTTCAACCACATATTTTATCAATTTTTATCGAAATTTATCTACACTCTATTTGGGCCACATTATTTTCCTAATAATGCATTTTAAATAGTGTTTTGATGGAAAATATGTGGTTAAAAAATAAGAAAAAAGTTTTGAATTTGGATGTAATAATATTTTATTGAAGAATGTGTGATTGAAAATAACATAGAGAAATGTATTTAAAAAAAATGTGTAACAAATATGGTGCTAATTTTAATCCCATCAAACGGGACATTATTTTTATTCTTCTTATCTTTTAATCTATCACAAAATAGTAACCATTTATTGGATTCTATGTAACTATAGCTTTACAGATGCGTTTGTTTGCGAGTATAAAATTTCATGAAAATAAAATATATTTTAGAATTAATTAGAACTTATTTGTATTGAAATTATTAATTAAATATATTTGATTGATTTAGTTTCAATTTAAAAATATTAGACTTGTCCATTTTTTATTGGTTGGTAGAAAAGAGGTGTGATAGATAAAAGAGAGAAAGATATGGTGAATTACCTGGAAAATCAAAATGTCTCCCTAGGAAATTGTTTTCCTTATTTTTGAAGAAAATATGGTCAAATAACCAAAAGTTAAAAAATATTTTTCATGAAAAAAATTATCAATCAAACGCCCTAAAAGTAGGAATTTGAGTGAAAAATTATATATTCCATGGTAAATAAATCCAATCAAATACACAAGTCAAAAATGAAACCGTATAGATGGATTTATATTTAGTTTGTAATATGTATTGTGTGAATCATAATTTTTAGGAAATAATTTATAATTGGATAAAAATGAGTGGTGCATATTATTTATGGATTTATTAAAATGTATAATTGAAAGTAAAGTTTGACGATTTATAAATTAGTACTAAATGTAACCATTTTTTTTTTTTGGATGGCATATGGGCAAAGAGGATTAGTTTAGAAGCGAGGCTCTAGTATGAATCAGGATGAAAAATAGTGTTATATGCCAAAATTATAACTCTTATATTGGTTATTGTCTTATAATCAAGTGGGGTTAAAAAATCTTATAAATGGTTATGTGACGTAGATAATTGAATGAAAAAATTGATTGTGTTTTAAATTGTCTTCTGACGGTATAATAACTCTTATATTGGTTATTGTCTTATAAATGGTTTCCTTTTAACAAAGTGAATTAATCCTTAGATTTTTTATCCGACAATGGAAAAGTGCAAACACAGTGTCATGTGGGAAATATCTGTATTTTAGAATCTCATGTGGGCCCACACAAAAACTACGTGTCATGTAATGAGTGCAGAACCTTTGTTAATCCCAACCAAACTTATTTCACTGCCTTTTCGCCGACGGATTTTCTTTTGTGCTCGCCTAATTTTTGGACACGGGACCACGATTTTAAGTGTAGAAAGTTAATAATAGAATTTTTTTTAAAAATAAAAAATATATAGTTAAAAAATAGAAAAAAAATTTAATTTACATATAAAATTATTTTATTTAGAGAATTTATAATTAAAAATAAATTTTATAAAATGATGATCAAATAAGAATACTCCTGAAATAGGGGCTAAAACGTGAATTTTATTAATAAAAATAATTTAAAGTTTATAATTATTTAAATGATAATCAATTATCTTTTATTCACATATTTCATAAGGTTCGCAACATCGCTTATTTTAATCAATTGTTATTCACACAATTTATGAGATTTATTGCTTAAATTTCAAATAAACACTCGCAAACAAGAACTAAGATTTTATGTTCCATTTAGAATATCAATCTTGCTACAGGTTGTAATCCAACCTTTCACATGTTAATTAATATTTTTATTTTCATATTTAATCGATGTGAAAATTTATATTTAATAAAAAGTGTTTTCAAAGAAATTTGCCTAAATTATAATTTCAAGATAAGTTTTACGTGAATAGTCATTATTAGAGGAAGAATGACCGAATAGAAGTACCCTTGGAGAAATAACCGGTTATTGTTATGACTCGCCACTTAGTTTCCCACGTGGTTCAGCCAACCCACCAAAGCACCTTCCGCCGAAACCATGTGATATTCCACGTGAAGTAGGAACTACCAAAGCGTGGCTTAACTGACCTACCGAAGCACCTTCTGTCGAAGCCATGTGACATCCCACGTGGAATAGGACCTACTACAGTCCAAACGAAGCTTCTTTGTCGAAGTGGCGAGGTTCAACAAAATAGAATCTGAGGCTCAACTAAAGCTAAAGACGATCTACGTTTGACGATCTTGAATTTATGAAATTTTTTTAAAATGATTGATTGGACTGTTGTAATGAGTAGAAAGATCAATCTTGTCAGCATAAGTCATGGGGTGATTGCCTCATTTTTTAGATATTTAATGCACCACATGCTAGTGGAGTCAAAATTGATACTTAGGATGTGACGCTTCGGTAAAGAATATGAAGACACGTGTCCTCCATCCAATGATTACTATTTCACATGTAATACTATAAGTATCACACATTTGTGTCATTTGGGGGGTAATGCAAAAATATTGACTACAAGCCATATATTCTCTTTCTTTCTGTTTAATTTTGGATTTTTTAGTGTTTGAGTTGTGACCTAGATTTTGAGTTTGGCTCTTAGCAGTAATTCATTATCACGTTATTTATCTCATATATTTCATCAAAACTCGAACATTTTTGTCTCGTGTTATAAAGTTTCTCCCACGTCCAAACATGTTTTATTGTCGATTGACAATCGTTCCACGCGTGTTGGAATTAGTTTGAGAGAACGCAAGTGGGCTCAGTATCTGTTGTCAACGTCTACGATGCAAAGAATGAGGTCAACCGTTATATCTCTAATTAAAGTGCATCAAATATGGTTGGTATTATGGCTGGACATGGCTCGATTCGATTCGGTTCATTCTCTTTAGAATCGAACCGAACCCTAATTTTTGGGTATTTAATAAGTGAAATCATCAAATCTAAATTTAATTGTGGAACCGTTCAAATTCGGTTATATTCAATTCGGTTCGATTCCCGAATTCCGTACAATAATTATTTTTATATATAAATACAACGCTACATTATTTCATATGTAGCATGTTCAATCTTATCTCTTACAAAATAACGTAGTCAAATTTCATAATATCTTTTACGCTTCTCTTTATTGAGTTATTCATTGATTTGATTGTTAAAATTACAGGAAGAGAAAGATGGCAAGCTCACAATAATATAACGACATAAACAACACTATGATAGAATAAGATATTTGGATAAAATTTAGGTCAATTTGATTAATTTGAGCTTGGTTAGAAATTAGAAATAGTAAAACATATTTTGGATTTGTGACTAAATTAATTAGTTAGCAAATTTATTTAGAAAAAAATAAAATAATTTGACTTATTTAAGATAAAAAAAAATTAGGGAGATTATGTTCTCATTCTGTTATTCGGTTCTTGATCTAGAACTAAAAATTGAATCAAATCTCTTCGGTTCTCGATTCAGATACTCGTTCGGGTATTTAATTTAAGAAGAACCGCCTGATTAGATTCGGGTCCGATTCAGAAGTTTTGTCCAGTTCTAATCGGTATACTACTTTTCCAAGGTTCTATCAATTTCCCTAGCTCAACAAGGTAGGGCCGTTCAAGTAAAAACTCACATTTGGCATTATATTCACCTCTATATTAGGTAGCATACCCACTAAATTCAAGTAAAAGCCGGTCTGTATATCCAATGGCTTTCCTTAATCAAGTCACTGCCTATAAGTCGTTAGCTCATTCTTCAACAGGTACAAGATCAGACACTTAGCTCATCCCACTCTTTTGGAGCCAACAATTATATGTTCTATTCACTCGCAATTTGGATTCTTTCTACCCTTCCCTTATGATACTATTTCATCGTTAATCACCCAATAGTATTTGATCATTGTAAAGTGATCATAATAACACGGGATTCCACGTGTCCCATGTTATTATGGTCATAGCATAAACTAGTGATATTTTCAACTATTGGAATTCCCAATCTGAGGTGTAGAATTATGTTGCTTCCCTAGTAGCATAGCGTCTGTTTTAGCGGTTAGGTAAAACTGGGGATTTGAGTATTAATAGCTCTTGCATGGATATTTATGCTACCAAAATTTGTACTCGGATGAGGTGAGGTCGAGATAGTGACCAAGCTTGAGATTTAGACTTGAGATGATCGCCAATACTCCTGCACTTGAAATTAACCTGATGTGATATAGTAGCTGTTTCGACATTTATGATGTGTAGAATGATGCTGAGGTGCCTCTACAGTGTATTAGGTAGTAGATACCCTATAAAGGATGGGCCACCTAAAATCCTTGGAAGTCATGTCCTTTTAGGACTATACTGTTGAGCTAGTATCCAAATTGTAGTAAGATTTGTCCTATTATCCATAAGGTTAAGTAGAAGTCTTTTTGTAATTAGAGATCACTCATACCACATCACGCCCAATTGTTGGATTGTGTATTCAAATTGGGAAGAGGCGTAGTATGATCCTCGAGACGAAGAGGTCAAGTGAATTTGCATCCTAGATCGTTGCTTAGGTCGGGAACGAACCATTGTAAGGAGGGTGAAACACTGACCTCAGGATATAGAAGTTGGGAATACAGTGCAATATGTGTCTTAGGTTGAGAGCGAAGTCTTACGAAAAGAGAATAGTGGTCCTTAAAGACATAAAAAACATAGTTAGTCACAAGTGAATTTCATTGCATGGTTAGATATCTTTCCCCATCAAGTTTTCTAAATTCGTGAACTATCATGTTTAATATTATACATGCCTTTTTTTCCAATCTAAAATCTTATATATTGCGTAAATATTATAATATAAGTTGCATTAAGGCCTACCACAAAGTGCCAACTATGTACAAGTCAACGAGATTCCATGAAACATGCCCCAATCACCCTCACCTTAAAAACACCTTTTTTCAGGGCACTCTTTTTCCAATACAATTGTCACGTTTGTTGGCCCCACTTGCCATTACTTTTCCTTTTTCATCCTTTTTTAATGGCTAATTGTGATTAGAAAGTACTTGTAAATAATAAAATTATACAATGATTTATATATCGATGATCGTGAACTTGTAATTTTTCTGAATTTTTTAACGATGCATTATTCAAAAAAATTATTTTCATCTTCAAATAACCTCTCACAAAATTATACTTAGCATGTTTGAACTTTATTTTTTTGAAAACTCATTTTTCCTCAAATTTATCTTTAAGAACACGGTCTTCTAATAAAAAAAATTTACACGTAAATTCAAAAAAATTTCATACTTTTTTTCCACTATAGGGATGACAAAAAAATATGTTAAACTCTATACCCACGAGCCCCACCCCGATTAGGACAGGGCTATGATGATGTGGCGATCATTGTTCCAAAGCTGGTACGGGCAACATGTTTCTCGTCCTGCTACTTGCTCGCCTTTGATTGTGTATGAGAGTGGGGTAATGTGTTAAAAAAATACCCGATAAAAGAGGGAACGAGAATGATCGACCCATCTCAACTCACTCCGTTGTCACCCCTAACCACACATTCCCAAAAATTACTAATTATAAAACTTATCTTTCACAAAAAACAAGGCTCAAACGGAGCCTTGATACACTATGACAACCCGTCTAATAAATCCATATTATAAGATCAATAAAACGAAATTTCAAGTTGATTATCAAATTGTTGTAATTCTTCTTTGAGTTTAAAATCGACTACAAAGTAAATAAGCATAAAAAAATTCATGACTCGACTAAAATATGTTGAGAATAATATTTATTTATTGTCTTTAATGATTAATGGTCCAAATGAAAATTAAATTTTTAGTATATTTTGTTAAAAAGTGATAAACTGTATAGTTGAAAAGTTGATGAAAGTTATGTAACCCACAAAATATATGGTTAAAATGAATTCAAGGAAAATATATTTCAAAAATGGAGCCAAACAGGGGAGTATTATTATTGAAATTTGGTTTAAAAGAGATTAAAATTGGGTGTAGAAACCTAAAAATGTGAAAAGTGACTTTCGTGTCTACTTCAGTCAAATATTCGAAATTGATCCAATAGTTAAATTAGGAAAATAAATAGATTAACTTGTTCTACTCATCGAGTTGATGATCGTGCATAGTTAGAATCTTAAAACCAATTATAGATGAATGAGAAATTGTAGTTCAAAATTAGAAGGAAAAAATCGATTATCCAGCAACTATGACCTCCGCTCAAGCGGCAGCCCAGTGCCAGACGAGCAACAAGGTTTCTGCTTTTGGCGCTCGAGCAGCTCGCCAACAATAGATAGGGTTACATCCCTTTTTTAAGGTTGCTGAACTTTGTGGCACGACTTTCCATTCACAACCCTTCCTCTATAAATGGACCCCTTGGACGTCATTAAGGAATCCCAATTTATACTGTTGAGTCTTGTATAAAAAATTCTTGCCAAAATTCTTTCAAACTTTATATTCAAAATCATTCTTTGTGGAGAAAATAATTTGTTCAAGTTCGTTGTTGACTTGTTGTTGGAAGTATTTCTACTATGAGAAAGTAATTCGTTGTATCTTGGGAAACAATTGCAGTTACTCCGTTAATACCGTTGTAGGGCAAATTTGTTCTAAGGAAATAGTGTTATCATTTAGCCTCTGTTTGTACATATTAAAAATTTCTTTCTCATTCTTCTACTCAATTTCAACCACACATTCTTCAATAAAATAATATTTTCCATCACATCAATAATTTTTAATTTTTTTTAACCACACATTTTTCATCAATCTAATATTTCAAAATATATTTTTTAAAATAATGTGGCTCGAACACACCTTAATCCTTCCAAATAATCTTTTGTTTTCAAGAAGAGTATAACTTGCGCATACAGATACACTGATAAAATAAAATAAAAGGCGGCCTTATTCTTNTCCATCAATCTACTATTCCAAAATATATTCTTCCAAAATAATGTGGCTCAAACACACCCTTAATCCATATTTCTTCATTTTATTTTTGGTTCCACCTTCTTTGTTTGTGGTTTAACATCATTTTGTTTTGTTAAATTTGTGCTAAAATATCGTCCACATACAAAAACAATATTTATACCATATCCATCAACAATTATTGCCGCACACTGCACACTAGTGACGTGTTTAATTACAAACTTTTCAAATCTACAAATATAGTTTGCTCC
>CAIGRP010126559.1:0-13882 GCA_903798385.1 Fraxinus cuspidata | reverse complement strand
ATATTTTCTTAGTGCTTATCGGATTCAACAGAGAAAGCAAAATACTCTGTTTCTAAAGAAGAAATAAAATGGAGAAAGAAGCTAACTTACGTTTCATTACTTGCTGAATATATAACTTACAAAATACATGTTTTTCAACAACTTCCTACCTACTGCAATCTATCAAAGTTGACAAAAATACAAAGACCATACTTAGATAACTTGCAAAAGTTAAACTATCAACAACTAAAATACTTAAATCACATTACATTGGTTACAAAATTCAGCATTCAAAACGTGACAGCCAAAGTGACAACCAAATTCAACAGTTTCACCATCCAAGAAGGGGACAATGCTCCTCTTGGCCTTAGGGGAAATTTAAGGACCGACTCTTGGAGTCTACCGAATATTAGATGTAAATGATTTATCCCCTTACCTATACCATGATATTCCTTCATTAAAAGTGAGGATATTCTCAATAATAATACTTTATTTCCAAAAAAAAAAAAATTTGCTACAAAAGAAATGAAATAGAAAGAAAGTTACCGTTGTATACATTCTATCTCATGTACCCTTTTTCTTTGGCTCACTCAACCTTTCAAACTTTTTTATCTCTCTCCCTACCACCCGATGCTCTCATACCATTGTTGGTGATAAAAGAGATAAAAACTTATTAAAGGAAAATGTTTTTGACAAAAAAAGAGAGAGAAGCTTTCAACAAAGGATGTACCTTTATTCATTAAATAAAGAGTCTTTATATAGGCAAATAAAAATACATAATAGCATGAAAATAGGCAACACTCAACATGTAAAAACAAACTACTATAGACTAGTTAAACTAGAAACAAAATAACATAACATCATAAAGTAGGACAACCCAGACTTTGAGCATGCAAATTATTGATTTATTCAACAGGTGCATGGTGATATAGTAATAGGAGAAGTCCTTCAATTATGCGGCAATGTTTTGTCCCCCAAATTGTAATAGACAACCTTTTGTTAAATGCAATATGAATCTTTTTCTTCCTTTGTTTCTTGAGCAACCGAGTTGGTCTCTTTACTTAATCGAATGGTATAACTTAATTTGCATAAATGGTCTTTTAATTATTTGAGTCAATTACATCAAACTTTACCTTGACTCAAATTATTCAAACCATAGCATTGGGTTTTCGATACCCAATAAATCTTGAGAAATGATGTTAAACGATTTGAATTAAATTTTATAGGCTTCGACCGATTAGTGAAATCATTATCAAAGCTCATACGCGTGATAAATCTGGCCAGAAATAGATCTACAAATAGCCTGAAATTCTTGAAACCAATCTGATTTGATCTGAAAAACAAGGATTCCGGCCAAATTGTTCACCTGGTATATGAACGAAGGATAGATTCAAACTTCATAATTATGGCACATCATGAAGCCACTCGTGAACACTTTTCTCAATGTGTGGCGGTGTGTTCGACACTTTCTGACGAATTTTTCTTCAGGTAGTTTGTTCATTATATTTTTTAACATTTTAATGGTGTTTGTTTTTTATTTTAGTGAATATTGACATTTTGCCCTTTGATGTTCAAGATTCAATTTTCGACTGATAATCTTGCTGCATTTGTTGAAAATTTAGGGGCAAATAGTGGTGGCCTAAAGTAGCAAATTCACATATCTCCTTAGTTATGGACCCATAGATTTGGTGCACTCAGTAAAATGGCTTTTCCCTTTTAAATTCATTATTAATAAGCCATCGTGTGGGTTGGGCATTAGAATTAGGGTTACCGTGTAGGGGTAACCATGGCCTATTGATAGAATTTAAACAATATTTTCCCTATTTGAAATGGTTAAAGTCTGTTGAAGTTGCTTGTTGATTTTTTGATATAATTGCCAATTAAGTCATTCTGTAAGACTTGCACTAGGTGGATTTTTTTAAATACCTCTTGTTGCATTGATTATTCCGTTAGAATACCTGGATTTTACCCATTTNTTTTTAAATACCTCTTGTTGCATTGATTATTCCGTTAGAATACCTGGATTTTACCCATTTGCCTTTGAATTAAAATTCAATCAAGTAGAGCACACAAAATTCAATTAATTTATTTGTAGCAAACAAGTAGTTAGTTTATCAGAATCAATAAAATAGTCATAGTATAGCTTTTCTAATGCAATAAAGTTACGTAGTGTCTATTTATCTTTGATAAAGAGGTATCCCTTGATTTGAGATCGCAAATCTCATGACATCCTGAAAATATGTAACGGTGTATATTATGACCTTAGAGCTACTACTTTGTATAACATAATTTGCATTTTGTTTGATCAGTGTTCAATATGACTATACATTTTGATTTGGGAATTTTTAATAGAACGTGAGATTATTCTATTTGACAAAAAGAAAAAAATTAGAGGGATTTTGGTTCAACAAAAGATTTCAAAATCCATAGATGACAATTTTTCTACTGATTTGTTAAAAGAACAAAAAGAAAAACCAGATGAACTTGCTTATAGTTATACCGTCGATGTTGTTTTGAGAAAGTTGGTAAACTTAAAACTACAAACTAACTTTTATAAGAGTTGAAGGACTTATAGTTGCTTAAGTCTACTCCTAACAAACTTTACTTATTTAAGAGATTTTTCAGTCCTGAATGGAATCAATAGATCTTGATGACTATTTGGATATTTTTAATTGTTATGAAATTGTGTCTGAAACCTATAAGGTCAATATTTTGCTTAATTCCATGCCTAACATATATAAAGAGGTTAAGAATGCAATTAAGTATGAAAGGGACACTTCATTGATACTCTCAGGATTAAATAAATGGAGATTAGAGCTAAAAAAGTGTATAAAAAAGAGTTGTGAAGTACACGTGATGAGGGATAGAACATACTTTAAGCAAATTAGTCTTACGAACGGTAGGCAGTGCTATATCAAAATGTAGTGACTCGAGTATCAATGAGGGGTAGTATATCAAAAGGTAGTGACTCGAGTGACAATTCGAGTGATGAGGATGGTAAAAAGAATGGCACAAGTTGGGATAAGTATAAGACTATTACGAATGGTAGGCAGTGCTATAGCTATGGTAAGGGACTGTCCTAAGATGAAGGTAAATAAAATGATAACTTGAAAGGTCAGGTGAATGTTGCCACTGGGTTTAGTTGTGATCTGAGTGAGATATATTGAGTGTAAACCTGATTAGTACATTTCCATTACGTGAAATCCTATTTGCATGAATGATTGCCTGTATCTGGTACATTGTTCTATGTTACATTTCAAAATGTTTGATGTATACATTTGCATGAATTTAAGAGTAATTGTGTTACTGTGTGTAATGCGTTTGCATACGTAGTCATTGGATTACTACTGTGAGAATTGACACTAGGTGTGTGCTCATTTTAGTAGGTGTATTAGCAACATGTCAATTGGTAATATGGAGTATTGATGCTTGAGGGCTTGTGATATATACGGCTGATGCAGAGAATAACATTTAGATTACGAGAGGTGGGGTGATTAAATGTTTGAAATCCTGTTAAGAATTTTGATTTGGTAGGGTAAGGGAATAATACTCCTATCATTTTTATTAGTAGAGACCCATTATTTACCTAGGTTGAGAGAGATGAGCTAGTGATAGAGGAACATCCTATTGACTTGAGACTTGTTGTGGTTCACTAGTTAGGCATGAAGAGTCATCAATCTAGTGAGTACGGTTGGTGATTAGAGGAGATTTGCGTTCTTGAGATATGAAGTACACATAATGGTATAAGACATTCTTTGGGTCATTTATGTATTGGTTATATATGTTGGCCATTTACTTGATTAACTTGATGTTAGTATATTTTTTTTGCATGTTGAACATATTGAAAAGATCTGCGTATTATCTTATGGTGTGTAGTCATTGGACGTTTTATAACTTTATGTTATTAGGTGCTCTTGAATGATTATTGTATATTTGATTCTACTTGGATTTTTGACCTTAGCCCTTAGTGAGTATATGGAGTAGGTATGGTATGTGATTTAGGTCCGAGACAGAGATAAGGTCTCTTATTCCAATTTTATTGGTTTCCTTCAAGACAATCTTGAGAATTTTGAGGTCCTAAGCGACTAATTACTATGAGGCCCTATAATTTCATATATATATATATATATATATATATATATATATATATATAATGAAGACTTTTTACAATATAAAAGATAGAATTGCAAAATAAAACATCACTCACAACCTGAAAGATTAGGCTAGTATCATATTTGGTCTTCTCACTAGTTATAGAATCTCTAACTAAACAAATAAGAAACCCTACAAGATTATAGTCAAGAAAAAATACTACGAAGAATATTAACCTGAAGGAATCCTTTTCAGGATGTGGACATTCAGGATGTGCTGTCTAGTAAAAATATGATGACGATTGAACATTAAAAAGGTCTGCCATACATCCTATTTCCTTTTCAAATCGGGATTTTTATCTGTCAATGAACGTAAAAGCTTGGCAGCCATTTGTACTCCCCTTTCTTCAATGAAATTGTCCAAAATTCCCAAATTTCTATATTTATTACCTTCCCACCCTTGTTTTAGATTTCAAGCCCATCTTTAAATGCTCTGACTAGTGTTAATTCACAAATTTTTAAAACCTATTTTTTTGACCACACAGTTTGAATGAACTAGGTATTCCTTGTATTCTTCCTACCCTTTATAACATGACCAAACAAAAGGGAATAAAGCATATTTCATCAATCCCATAATCATATAATATAGCATTTATCATTTCAAGAAGCCGAAGAAAAGTCTTTAATTACAAGTCAAACCCAAATTATCTGAGCATCACTCAAAGCTTAAAAAACCTTAAAACTAGATTTAGTTTTCTATCTTTCCAATAGCAAATAATTCCTTCAAGATTTCAAAGATTTGCCTAAATGTTCAGTTTTCTTGAAATTTCTAAGTGAAACAAGAAAACACGGTACACAAAGTAATTCATTTCAATAGAAATGGATATTCCAATGAGGTTTCACAGAATAAAACAAAACAATTTCGAACAAAAGAGAAACCCAACGAGCGCACATAATATTCAATAAATCAATAAACTCACAACAATGCAAAATGGAGAATTAAAAACCTGAATAATGAGCCAAAAGTTTACCCTTAAATTGCACTTGTATGCAGAAGTTGTTATCAACCAAAAGCATTTTTGCATCTGCAAAAATTGGATTAACAATCCGTTATCTCAAAGACAAAATTACAAAGAAAAGCAGGATCTTGTATGGGATTTTGCTGCAAGTATAAGTTGGATTAAAAGATTTTTTTCCGCGGCTTTGGCGAATTT
Source organism: Fraxinus cuspidata (assembly GCA_903798385.1). NCBI lineage: Eukaryota > Viridiplantae > Streptophyta > Magnoliopsida > Lamiales > Oleaceae > Fraxinus > Fraxinus cuspidata. The sequence goes on along the minus strand of CAIGRP010126559.1, from coordinate 8,598 downwards.
CTCACTCCTTTAGGTAAAAAGGGCTTATTTTGAGCAATTGGGTGAATTTTGGGATGAATTTTTTCTAAGAGGCCCCTGTAAATGATGAGGCCTAAGGCGGCTGCCTAGTTTACCTTGGACAAGGGCCCCTAGTTACCTTCATTTTGCAAATAGAAACTTAGTGTTGTTTGCTTGCAAGTTCACTGGTCATCAAGGTGAAGATTTATTTGGTTTTGATACCCAATAATCCCGGCAATGTTGTTAAACATTTTTAATTAAATCTCATAAGCTTCGATGGATGAATAAAATGATGATCAACACATATATTTGTTAGATCGACCTGAAAACAACATGGACCATTAGAAGCAACCAAAATAAATAAGTTGCTCATGGCCCAAAGTCACTTATTAGAGGGCTCTTATAAGTCTTAGCACATTTACCCTACATCTTGGATGGTTTCTAACCTATCTCTATATATGGCCCATTTTGAGCTATTGTAGCCATGTGTGTATTTGCAAGAAAATGTGGTTGTCGACTTTTATTATACTCTCTTTTTGTGCTTGGGTTTAATCTTGTTTCCTTTATTGTTTCTCTTCCCGTATAGTTGCAACTAACCATCAAATTCTTGTCTTTTGTGGGTAAAAGAAAATAGCAATCGAAGTAAATCTTGATTTGTGGATTGAGCCTTTTTTATTCATTGGTGTTTGACATTTGTTCATGAAAATATGTCTAATTAAACTTACCGCAAGTGTACAGTTCATTACAAGTAATAAACTGGATTTTAAGTCCAAGTATCGTTCCCGCAAGGATTGATTAGTTCTAATTCTAATTACCTTGACCTTAACCGAAACAATAAAATTGAAGTGTTTTTGTAATAAAATTATAACTAACTTAATCTAATTATTATAGGATGAATGATTTAACTAGACTGAATGCAAATGATGTTAAATGTATTTTGGATTTTTTGAATTTATGATGAATGTACTAGGATCACGAATCCCTGTGTAATATTCATCTCAAAATCTAGTTCTACACATTGACACAAGATTGAATTATTAAAGAATCATTGCTCCTAAATTATCTAACAGTCTCTGTCGAGTAAAGTTAAACTTATTCAAATATGTGACCCAACTATATTTTTATGATGGATGCGGACATATAAGAATGCACTAATGGCTTTGTGAACACTTAAAGACTCACATAAGGCATAACGGTATATTTCTATCCCATATCGGACCTTATGATTGAATGCAAATGATGTTAAATGTATTTTGGATTTTTTGAATTTATGATGAATGTACTAGGATCACGAATCCCTGTGTAATATTCATCTCAAAACCTAGTTCTACACATTGACACAAGATTGAATTATTAAAGAATCATTGCTCCTAAATTATCTAACAGTCTCTGTCGAGTAAAGTTAAACTTATTCAAATATGTGACCCAACTATATTTTTATGATGGATGCTGACATATAAGAATGCATTAATGGCTATTAATGGCTTTATGAACACTTAAAGATTCACATGAGGCATAGCGGTATATTTCTATCCCCTATCGAACCTTATGATGATTTATATATGTCGAACCTATTTTCCTTCTTTCGAATGCATGAAATAAGCCACCAAACTCAAATAATGATTTACGCATATAATTGTGGAGAAAATAAAATCATATAAATTATTCAAATATTCCAAAACATGTTTTTATTGTCAAGAATGTAAACTAAGAAATAAAACTCATATTGCATAGTTCATCTAGTCCTAGTACAAAATTAATCTAGCTAGCATGGTGGAGGAAAGAAAATAAGAAAAATAAGTGAAGAACGACATCATTAATTGAATTATTGAATTTGATCTTCGTGTTGTGAAGTTGTTTTTCGTGTTTTTGCCTCTTTTTCTCTGAAAATCCTTGCAAAATCTCCTCCTATCCTTTATGTATTCTGCTATTATCATTATAGGAGTCTAAAATTGGTTGAAAATCACGTCCAATTTGGTTTCCAAAAGAGTTCCAATCGAATAAGGAACGTTAATTTGTGTACGGATTTTTTTGTCTCTGCACAGCAGTCAGTATTTTGGTCATATATTTCTTTCCCGATATCCGATTGGGGCGATTAAAAGTGTGTTAGAAAACTAGCTGAAGGGGCTACAACCCTTGTAGAAATATAATATTTCCAATTAGGACATTTACAATGTTAAAAATAGGTCTCAATATTTTGCTAATAATCTGGAATATAAATTGTACGATGAGATATTGATTTTGATCATATTCCATTCCTTTTGGAGTTCTATTTCCATCCAATTGTCTCCTATCAATCTTCAAAGTATCATCTTGTATCCGAATCAACTATTGAATATTTGCACTTGAGTCGTCAACATTTGATTTTACTTTATTTTAGCCATTTTCACTTGTTTTTCCTAATTTCCGCCATATGCCATATTCATCATTATTGTCCTGTAAAACACAAATTATATCGAATTAAGCTATATTTTACATGTTTATTAACAATTATCCATGTATGTGGCCCGAAATAAGTGTGTAAAACGCACTTATCAATATCAATAGCATGAAACCAAGCCCAGAATACATCAACCCGAATATCTTGGAGAGTACTTCCACGGCACACAGCACACCTAGACATCAATCTTTTTGCACCCCTTTACTAGTAGGTGTTACCTTTCCTTGATCAATCAACAAATTGCGTTATACTTGCAATCAATCCTTTCACATGTATAAGAAGCTTTGTTATACACCTCCTTGTTAAGATAATAGTACATTTTGAGGTGACCTGTGTTCAAGAATTGTAACATTCAACATTATTCTTACTTCATGACTTCAACTTGATTTGACTTGACTGTGACTCCCACTGGGTCCATGTTCCGTTTATCTCTCACTCATTGTGAGAATTGCCTTGTCTACCCTATTTGATTTTACATCTTTAATCTTCTTTAATAATACTCAATGCTGTCACAAACAAGACTCCTTATGACATTGCTGCTAAAGTTTATGATGAATTGATCATTTGAATCATGATGACTTAGGATCTCAGCACATTCTGTATCCTCTATAATGACTCTCAAAGTTGTATGTATAGTAAACAAGGTATTAATGGCATTGATGTAATTAGTCATTATTGTAAATTTCATAATACAAAGAGATTAGAGTTTTATCTTTAAGAAAATCTTAGTGACTGGACCTTACATCATTTTTTGAGTATCTTATATCTCATTTTCTACTTTCTTATCCACAATAATTGGAAAACTTAATCACTAATGCAAGACATACATTGTCAATAGCATTGTCAAACACGAACTTTCACTACAATCATTTTTTGTCATTTAATTTGAATATTAAATGTATGGGTGTATGGTACTGTGACAATCCAAGGGCTCTGATACAGCGTTAGAAAATTGATTGTAACGGAGTGATAATATTAAAAAAAAAGTGAAATTTAGGAAAACTTGAAATAAAATGAATGTAAGGGTTTTATGTGAAAATACATGTATATAATGATATAACTACTGTAGAAGAATTACAATAATTTTTTTAAATACAAAAAGATCCCTAATTTAATTTAGAGTAAAAACTCAAAATTATAGAACTAGGAGGAAACAATAAACATTCAGGAGTCTATTATTTTTTTATATCTCTCTATTATCAATATCTCTCAAAGGCTTAAAACTCTATTATATTGTGATGCTCACTTCTTGCACATCCACCGCTTCAGAATTTGCCTCATTTTATAGGCAAAAGCTAGCATCATTCACAACTATGTGTCTTTGGTAAGTTCGCCAATTGCTTTAATTTTTCAACAAAAACAACTGATCCGTGAACATTGTAAAATTCTTCTATATAAATTAACGGTGGCTAGCTTTAAACGTTTTAGTGATTAGCAATAAATGATGGAATACTAATTTTTATTCCTTTAATAGTGGTGTTGCAGCTTTTACAAGATTACGAATTACTGGGCAATTTTCTTGTTTTAGGGATGCGTTTGGAATTTAGATCACTGAGAGCAGTAAACTTCGCTCACAAGTAATCCTTCTGTATGTGAATATATTTGTAATTATTCTTTTTAATTGTTGAGATAAAACTTAAACTATATGTTTGTGGACTATAGAACAAAATGCCAATTAGAATTGCTAGTTTTTATTGACCAGACAAAGAGTGTACAATCTTTTACTATTTTTTTATTTCAAACAATATATGGTGCAACAAATATACCGATGTCACTCATCGAGTCATTAATTCTAGCCCTTGCTATTATTTCTACCGTAGATTCTCCACAGACAATAATTTTTTAATGGAGACAAGAGACCCACAAATTGTAGCATTATTCATCATTTGCGCTATTTAAGGAGGGTGCACCAAGAAAGTATCATCAATTAGTGTGGAGTTGATGAACTCTTTAAGGATTGGGAGCTGTTGGTAGTCATCGTAACTGTACATAGAGGAACCAATCTTGCATTATTAAGAGAAGCTTTTGTGAAGGATGAACTTGCTGAGTTTTGATTTAAACGCAAACACTCCATGTTAAGACGCTTCCATTCACTTGATATAATATCAAAAACATGCTCTCGCGCAATCTCGATGGTTGATCCTAGATTCTCTTTCATGTAGCATTCTATGTAAGAACCATCGTTTCCATCTTGCTGCTCATCCTGTCATTAGGATGATACAAAACAAATTAACAATGAATGTGAAATTAATTAACATTGAAGTATCAATCATAATGTTTAAAATTCTAGATGATGGTCTTGCCTCAAAGGTTAAATTGTCATAGAGTGGAAGAGTATTATGGAGTTATAATATAAAATTTTAGTAAGTATTTACTTTGGCACTTACAAAGTCGTCCCAGAGATGGAGAATAGTGGCCATAGATTGTAGCCTATATCATTTGTGGAGTCAAGAAGGGCCTTGTAGCACATCTTCCAGGGTTTTTGTAACATGTGAAAGGCCTCATAGTCCCACCTGTACACAATTTAAATATCTAAATCATCAAAAGAAATTCAAGTTAAAATCCTCAGTTAAACATATTGCATGTTCACTCTTGTTCTCCATACTAAAACTAGAAAAGAAATAACACAGGGAAAGAAGATGAAGATAGCCCAGCATCTTTTATACGTGTACAGCTTGGGTAAAGAAGGTAAGTTCTTCTGGTGTCCCATAAAGAAAAAAAAAGTCATCTATTATGTAAATAAACGTGATGGATTTGGTGAGCTCAAGCCTTTGCTCCGACATGCTTGAATCATTTAGGGAGGCCATGGACCATGTATACGATTTTAACGGTTGGTTCCTAGCCTGCTTAAATTGGTGAGCCAAGCCAAGGTCTTTCCACCACCTAAAATTACAAAAGATTCTCCTTTGATGTTTCCTTAAAATGGTCGAGAAAATTTCGAAGGTGTTATGTCTTCTTACTTGGAAATTTAGATCAGTTCTTGTTGGTTGGCGGTCTGTGCCCCTGAAATATCCATTTTTACGAGCTCTTTCAATGTTTTCCCCCATTTATCTATGCCTTGGAGATCTCTAATATACTTCTTTCCAGTAAAACCTGCAATGCTCTTGTGATAAGGATGCTTCATTCTGTTACTAACAATTTGGCTACTAAATTTTGCTGCTTCATCAAGGATACTTTTTCCTACTGTCACTAGCTGAGCAGCTTCATACAATCCATCAATCCTATAATATCTTGCTTTAATTTCCCTTAAAACACCCCATATTTTCCCTTGAATTTGTTGAATATGTCTGTGTCATGCAATTAATTTGATTACGATCAATAACCCTTTTTTGCTCAAGTAATTATCAATAACAAGAACCAAACAAAAAGAAAAAAAGGTTCAAACTGCGGGAATGAAAAAACCATGTTCGCTAAAGAGTCTAAAGAAAAGTGAAAGATCATGAAGACTATAATAGGAGTATCCATCAAAAGAAGTGGTGGCTTCCTTATAATGTCACTGAAGAACTGCTTCAATCTCTTCTTGAAAATGGTAGTCAAAACCTAGTCGCTGGATAGCATCCATAAACATTAACCTTTCTATTTGATTTTCTAATTCCTCTTATTTCAATAATTCCCTGACATCCTTCAGCTTTTGTTCATAGTCCATGGAAAATTCATCCTGCAAGTACGACTGGTTTTTTCTTTGCGTGAATATACATCGACACATAATATATATTAAAAAATAGTATAGTTTTAGAACATAAATAACCTTAAAACTGTGTCCATTCAGAATAATTTGAAAGGTTTTAGAGAGGTCAGAAGTTTCTGTTGGGAACTGAATAAATCATGTAATTAAAACGATTTCAATTCCCATACAAGGATCTTCTTTGTGTTTAGATAGAAACTGTAATAGAATTAATACTTTTGATGAATTTTTTGATGAATTCCACAAACTCCTTCACTTGAATTCTACTGATCACGATATGCAATCCAAGCTGTACAATTGTCCAGCCTCCAATGTTGATCCACACAGAGAACAAGAATGACGACTAGGATTTCTTTTCTTGTGCTAACAAGAACAATGAATTATTCCATATAGTTTTCAAACCCTAGCAGCCTATTAATGTAAGTCCAAACAGGCTTGGCCCATCTATTAAACTTAACCCGGTCCAATATTTAATTAATCAAATTAATTAAATCTGGTCCATGAATTAACTAATCTAATCAATTAATTTGGGCCTATTAACAAGCAACCCAATTAATTAATTATCCAATACTTGTCAATTGATTAATTGGTGAATCTCATTCTTCAGGTTCTCTTTTGTGTGTGACCCATTAGGTTCTCAATCACGATGCCTAATGACGTGAATTATTATTTTGATATAATCAAAATCATAAAATAAAACACCCCCTTTTTAATTGATCACTAATTCATATTCGTCGTTCCAGATTGAAATCTAGCAATGCGTCAGGGCAATACATGTGACGAGAAATATAATGCGATGTGACAAAACCAAAAATTGTTCGTTTACCGTGAAACTGTAATCCTTTTGTCATATGATCCGATGAATTACGAGATATGGATATGTGTCAATCTCGTTTATCGATCATTTCTTTTATCCCACTATTAAGTCAATCTAAGTCGAAAACTCCTTTTCGACTTATGAGTTTATCTTGGCCAAGGATTTCATTATCAACTTAACTGGATAAAATCTAAATCATAATCTCCTACTATCTAAGGGTGACGAATCCTCTATCGATCTTTTACAACCTTTATATGATTATTGACATACACGACCCTTGGCATAGCAACATCTAACACCACGAAAGTATGACTGTCCTCATATAAGGTACTATGATAACCTTAAGTCAAAGGACAACATTAGAAATTAACCACTAACACTCAGATAGTTATCCATGTGGAATCTCCCAACGGGTCTCCAATGTTTTGTTCTATAACAAAACATCTACGTGTTCATTCAAGTGTCACCACACTTTAGCTTGTGAGATCAGTTACTTACTTCACAAGTAAGAATGACACACATGATGGTCTATCCATAATAACAATATCCGTATATAATTATTACTTCAACCATGGATGATTAGAGATTCAATCATATGTAATTTATATCTTACAATCACAACTCTTTGTGATTAAGAAATCACCAAGACTTGAATCTAAGGATTCTATTATTTAGCTTATTAGAATATTATTTCAGTTAAATAATAGATATTGCCATAAATATGCATCGATAATATATATATTAAAAGTGTTTATACTCCAAAGTTGATTGGACCAAGGGTATAACACTTACAAACTCCCACTTGCACTAGATCCAATCATTTATATATCTTATACCATAAGAGCCCACATGACGGTCATGTTTATGCTACGATAACTCTTTGTCGGTGGATCTGCAATTTAATAACTTGTAGGAATCCATTCTTTCTTTATGTCATTTCATTGTTTTATCTTTCAAATGAGATAATACTGCCTTAACATATGTATGGATCATTGATGAGACCTTAGTTCCTTCGCTTGCATGATGGCTTCGTTGTTATCACAATGTAAAAGCATGTGATCAACAATGTTAGGAACTACTCCAAGTTCACTAATGAACTTCCTAACCCATATCACAACTTTTGTTGCTTCCTAAAGCAATGATATATAAGGCTTCTATTAGTAAATCAACGGTTATTTCCTATTTGGAACATTTCCAACACACCGCTTAAGAGTAAACTAATATCGTAATTAAGATATACTATCATTCTATTCTGACTAGAAGTTAGCATCTGTGTATCCATGAACTCTTTGTTCATTTTCTCCATATAAAATCTTCTCAAGATTTTATCTGTATAGATTGGGATAAGTTAAGTGATCTATCTCTATAGATCAACTTGTTTTTTCTCATATCTATCACAGAGATATTATTTAACAACCATAATTTCAATAATTGAAATATAGAGATGTTGTTTCCTATTATATATCTCATACATATAATATCAGGAATGAGACAGTGGTCCCACTATCTTCTTGTAAACACACAATTCGTCTTCATTTTTTATAATATCAAACATTTAGATTTTTACATCAAATCAAAAATTTCAGCTCCTAGAGGCTTGTCTTAATCCAAATATGGATTCATCAAGCTTGCATACCTTGTTGGCTTCTTTGGATTCAA
>CAIGRP010126555.1:0-10226 GCA_903798385.1 Fraxinus cuspidata | reverse complement strand
AAAAAAAAATGGAGTTAGTAGGAAGAAAATGCCTGAGATAAGACATGTCTTAGAACAGATTAGTTGGCAGCTCCATATACTTCCCCTCTTTTATTATAAAAATAGATATCATTCAAACATGCAGCAGTCAATTTGTATTTCTAGTCTTAATAAATAATCACATGACAACAGAGTGCAATATTAAATTGCTCCTTTTTCTGATATCTAATGTCCCCTATGACTTTGAAAAAATAGGATATTGCTTTCTTTTCACCATTTCTAAACTAACAAAATGTCAATTTTTTTTACAGACAACAGGTTCCAGAATCGGATAAAATATCCTGATATGATAAGGAATTTCTTTGATTTTGGCGAAGTCAACCATACTTTAATTTTTTAGGAAATAAAAGAATTTTAATTGCATATGATGCAGTTGTGAAATTATTCTCAGATAAAAGAAATGTTAAATGCTTTTTAAACAAGTTTTCCGTGTTGAATTTTACATTTGTATCGGAAGTATTAGGATTAATAAAAGGAACATAATTATTGAGACAGCATTCATGATCATGGGAGCTACGCAACAGCTTGTTCTTATCAATCTCTTTACTGCAGGGGAGGGATAAAGATTGCATATTGGTCTCCTTCGTAAGGTCCAGTCAAAATCCCGGGATTAGTACTTCTTCATTGCTCGGAGACTGGCATCGTATTAATGTTGCTCTTACACGAGCAAAGGTTTGTATTAACATATTCGCATCTACTATGCCTGTTACTGTAGTTAGAGGCTTAGAGCACTCGTATATTTTGTGTTTGTTTGATACGTAACATTGACAAGTTCACTTTGTTAAGGATTAACTCTGAATTTCAGAAAAACAAGAAGAAAACACTATGATTTATAGTTTCTCACCCTAAAAGATGAGAGTTACGTTCACTTAGTGGTTACCTCATTGAGAGACGTAGTTCACTATGTTGAAGAAAAAAGTGTAGAAAGGTTCTCTCCGTGTCTCATAGAAAGTGGGCTCCTAAATAATCCTTTTATATATTTTGTATATTAAGAGGATTTAATACATTATAGCATGCTTTATACACCCTAGAGGTCAATCAGGTGGAGGGGATAAGTGTTATATATGGATATTATCCACACAATCCTACACACTTTAAAGTTTGAAGCTTTTGATACATGTTAACTGTTTGAATGAAATTTCTTGAGGAACCGATTACATCAATTTTGGCCTTGGTTTTGTTTGAACAGAAGAAGTTGATAATGGTGGGATCTTGCAGAAGTCTTTCAAAAGTGCCATTGCTAAAACTTCTGATTGAGAAGGTAGAAGGGCAGTCAGGTATGCTTATCATCTCTGATAAGGATTTTAACATCAATGCTGAGCTGAAGAGATGCTCCAATATTAGATGTCCGTAGTTTCTCCGCAATTTGTAAAAAAAATTGGGATATAAATGAAAGTTATTTCTCTATAAAGATTATTTTGTTTCTATGCTCGTGCCAATTGTTCATAAGATGAGTAAATTAAAACTTCGGCTCATACAAGCCAGAGTTTCTACGATCGAAGCTGTTGTTGGATATTTTACGTGTTTCTTGTAACAAAATATATTGTTACAGAGTTGAGATAAAACATGCGAGTTTAACCTCTATATTGATACCCCATTAGATATCCATGTCATATTGTCCGTTATAAAAAATTATTCTAGCTGAAGCAAAACCTTCAGCACTAAACCAAACTAGTATACATCACATCGACCATCCATATGATTGAATCATAATTGCAAACTCAAATAAAAAACATATACTTCATAAAACCATACGTGTATATAAAGAATTCAAGGTGGCATACTTGAACAATAGCCTTCAGAAGATTGTTTATATAAACATACCAAGTCGCTGAAAGATTTTCTATAGATAAAATTCCACTCTGTAACATACAACTACAAAGATCTTGTGAACGCATTTGTACAACACGGGTAACAAAAATTGAAAGAAAAGAGATGCACTTATTTCAGGAACTAGAATGGTTGATTCAAAAGACTGCTTTCAGGTGAGCAAAATGATAGTCGCAATGCAGGGTTGGCAGCATTGAAAAAGTCATCAATCAATGCCCAAGCTCGAATAGGGTTCAAATCCACCCTGAAACGGGAAATTTAAATGAGCGGCAAGAAAATTAAGTCAAATGAACAGTCCAATGATTCAATCTAAGCTCGAAGACATCTTTATATTTTACAAGGAAAGTGAGGATTAACATGGCAGCAGAAAACCTTAATTACAATTCCATTTCTTTTCTTCTTCACATGTATTGTACTTATCCAATTTGTTGGGGAAATAGATCTGTTATTCGAGACTTCCATGGAGGACATCCCATAAAATTTATATCACGAGCATCTTTTTGCCAAAAAAAATGGCAAGAATAAAACAGAGAAAAATGCAAATACCATTAGTGTCTTTTTTTTTTTTGATAACCGTGAATATCTAGGCCAGTTTGCGTGCACCTCGACTAATCCCACGGGGCCCTGAAGTTTATGGTCGGGTACTCATCTCAGTGGTCTTGAGGGACTCGAACTGATGACCATTGGGGAGCAAACCCCGGGCATGACCAATCATTAGTGTCTATTTCTCTTCTTTAATTAATTTATTTTGTTTTAAATTCTCATTTTTCTACAGCTAAGGGTCATATAGAAGTGCCAGGGAGATTTAATTGAGAGCTACTCACAGCACAATCGTCATGCACACGCCATATGGTCTTGCCCAAGAGGTTTGCCACGGATAAGATTGTAAGCTGGGGAAAATAGTTCTTTTCTGCTACTGGAATGGTGTTTGTTATGATAACCTCTTGGAATAGGCCACTTGACAACCGCTCAATTGCAGGAGGACTGCAAAAAGTTTAACATGTATATTGAGTAAACAATATACTAAAAAGTATTATACCTGATTCAGGATGAGCAAAGTGGAGCTTGGCACAATTTGATAAGTATAGATTATGGAGAAGGAAATGTTGCTCCAAAAGAATAAAAAGCCACGACTCCATTGGCCGAAGTATAAAATATACGATCTTGCCATGAACTAGACCAATTAAATGATCAAGCAGCTCAATGATCTAACACTTAATTTTCATTAAAGGTAGGGATCGGGTGACTCTATTTGCTGATATGTTTATGAGCTCCAATTTGGGAAGGTAGAATGTAACTGAGAAGTAAATTTTTCGTCGCTACTAAAAAAAAGGCCATACTTTCAGTCAAGCAAACATTCCAATGAGAAGATGTTTTAGCTTCCATTACAATACCTAAAAACCCATAACTGGTGTAAAATCGCGAACAATAATGGATTTTAGTACCTGAAAACAGCATGAGTGCTGCAAGCATAAACTTCCCTAGCTCCTTCTTGATGCAACAAAGCTGCTCCTTTTGCAATGGTTCCTGTAAACCACCTGCCCGTAAGTACAATTCCCAAATACAATAAACTGATTAGGACAAAAGTGCTAGTGGGGGCCGTATATAACCACCCTCCAAATGGAGACAAAAAATTGGAAATTGGGCAATTGATTTACATATCTTCCGATGAAGAAACATGAAAAGAATTTACAGCTCTAAGAGTTGATGTTTTACTGATTAGGGGGACAATGGCGAACCAGTCTCGCCAAAATTGATAGTGCTGTATGTAGATGTATTCTTATTGTCCCCCTGGCGGAAAACAAAGATCAAATTGGAAATATAGTTAAAAACAAATTTATTACTTACAGCTGTATATATGATTACAAAAAGCTCATTCTTTTCATTTTCATCTTGATTTCAATATAGTGTTTGCAGTGTAGCATCAATATTTGTTTTCCCAGCCGCAGCTGTTTGATGAACTAATTATTTCAAGATTGTGAAAGAATAAGTGGATCATAAAGAAAAAAACCTACCAGCGGTATCAATCATGTCATCCACCATAACTGCTACTTTTCCCCTCACGTCACCAATCAAATTCATCACCTGCAAAATCCGAATAGTATCTTAACCCATTGGTGATTATAGGCACAAAATGTAGCATACCAGATAACAGGTGCATTAACACCTAAAAATGACCATAGCTATACAAGTTTCTTTCAGACCACGCGTCTTTTAACTTGCAGAAAACAGCATAACATTGATGCCCTCCTAAATGCTTTTAATCTATGCTGAGATATTATGTGATTGAAAGACCTGAATAATCAAATGACAAAGAGATACATTCAATTTGGAGGACTTCACCTCAGCAACATTATGTGCATGACGCCTTTTATCAACAATTGCAAGAGGTGCATCAGACAACTTTTTGGCAAAAGCTCTTGCTCTAGCAACCCCGCCAACATCCGGTGAGACCACAACCAGATCATCAGAATATATGGCCTTGCTGGCAAGGTAATCAAGTATGACAGGCTACTTGCAAACAGTCCAAAGAAAAATAATAATAATAAACGAATAATTTCAAAATCAGTGAACAATGGAAAATCAGTGCAACTTTTTGAAGTAAGATTTCAAATAGAAATGCAATATATGGACAGTTAAGTCAGCCCCATTTGTCAATCTTCAATTCATCAGCTTCCAAATTTTCTTGGGTCGATATTGTACCAAAACTTACAGAAATTAAGCCAGCGTTAGCTTCTGTATATGTCAGGGGAACAAACATCTCAAGGCCTTTTACCTGACCATGTACATGATCCACTGGAATGTCAAAATATCCAATGGACTGACCAGAATGAAGGTCACAGGCAAGAACCCGGTCTGCGCCAGCTTCGGTAATCAGATTAGCTACAAGTTTGGCTGCTATTGACTCGCGCCCTTGTGTCTGTAGTGGAAGTGAATATTCATAAAGAAAAGCAAATAGGAAGTGAAGTACTAAAACAAAGAAAACTAAAAACAGTCAACAACCAAATTCATTCAGGCAGAGGCCAGGTGTGAATGAAATAAAGGTGAAATCACATAATAGTCAAACACCTAATAAAACTTCAAGATTATTTTTATCATTTGGCATCTAATTGCTTTTAGTTTTAAGATTTTATTTTTCTTTAGAAATTTTAAAGTGAAAACACTAGAAGAAAAAGTAAAAGTGAAGACCTGAGGCATGTGGATGTCTACTAATTTTTGCATAGATTCGTTTTAGATCCAGCAAGAATTCTTCAATTTTGATAAAAAGACTCTGAGAGGCAACAAAATCATCACTTTCAAATAGAAACCTATAAGCTGCATCATGATGTCTCGTTTAGCAGGGAAAAACAGCAGGGTCAAGGCAAGCAGATTGCGGTGTTACCTATTTAAAATGGATCGTTCTGTAATTGTGAGATTTACCAGAACATGCTATTATTTTAAATCAAAATTTTGATGTGAGAACTGGGTTTACTTAAATCAACTCAATGCTTTGATAACATACCTTTCGATCAGCTCTAGCATATCCAAAATAAGGAATAACAGCAGTAATATTTTTGGCTGATGCTCTTCGACAAGCATCAATCATTATCAAGAGCTCCATAAGATTTTCATTTGCTGGAGGACAAGTGGGCTGCACAAGATATACATCACACCCTCTAACACTCTCTTGTAGTTGAACATAAATCTCTCCATCAGCAAATCGTTTTATCTTAATTTTTCCAAGCTCCAGACCCATATAACATGCAATTTCCTGTAAAAGACACATTTCCGTACAAAACAATAGAATTGTTTATGCATCTCATTATGCGAACTCTAGACAAAAATTATGAAAATGGAAAAGGAAGTAATCACACAACAAAAATTGCACAGGGGAAAGAGAAGCGCAAAAAAGAAAAAAAAATTGTGGTTATAGTACCACAATACCTTTACCCATCAAAGAATAAAATTACGATAATATTATAAATATGATTCCCTTCAACAGAATTACAACTATCAGTTAAACATTTGGAACGAAAAATGACGTCAAAAACTGAAGGTAAATTAGTGCAATGGTATGTTATTGGAATAAAAACACATTCTTAGGATCTATTTGCTTTTGATATGATCATGATCATTAGTAGATTCAAGTTTGAACATATGACAACCAATTTTTTTTATGTACTTCGTTGTATTAATAAATAATAACAAATTTGTCACATGAACCAAAGACTAAGTCTATATTTTGGAAATACCTTACCTCTAATGCACGTAACCCAAACCAAACAAGGCCTCAATACTAAGAAATGGTCCAAATATCTTTTCTTTTTCATGATAAAAAATATTTTTCGTGGAAACTGAATTTGTTGAGGTTTTATAACACATTACCAAAGATAAAACTAATTTCTAGAGCTATTTGACTCCATGGCTTGACCCAATATTATCACATATTCGTATTTATCACCTCTTTGTTGGGACATCCATAATTATCACAAATCAATGCATGCGGGAAAAATGTTGATGAAAATTTAGCAGCAGAAACCTGTGACAAAGAAGGGTTAGCAGTGCCCGAGAAAATTCGAAGCCGGGTGTCATTTTTCTGAATTGGGATTCTTTCATATAGTTGATTGTGGGTGGTCAAGAAGCTCGGAATCGATGCTACTTGTCCATAATCACTGCTAATGCTATTGGGCAAGCTGCCTGGTTTCCCATTGTCCTCGTACTTCAATTGCTCCGCTACACTGTTACACCTCTGCAGATCAAAAAAGGATCAAAATGAGTACACACGAATGTGTGTATGTGTGTTGTATCAAGAGATCAAGGTCTTACGATTAATGAGGACGCATTACGAGTGGAATGGGGGTTTCTCTGGGGAATTACAAGACTACCAAAGAAGGCCAAAGAGGCCATTTTTTTCTGTAATTGTTGGAATCAGTTCAGCTTCCTAAGGATTAGGTTTTCTTTAGTCGGAACTCCGACATAATTTAGGGGTTAGGGTTTTAGCAACTTCGAAAGTATATTAATGCCACGTTTGGATGGAAACCACTGAATGTCTGCGCATAATTTCGAAGTACCTTCTCCCTTTTTTCTTTTTTTTCTTTTTTTTTTTTCCCCAATGAGTTAGTACCTTCTCTCTTTTCTGGTACATTGGAAAAATAAAACTATAGTGCCATTGTAAACAAAAACCAAAATATTTTAGGATTTCCATGGATGTTCATTATACTTTGTTCTTGCAACTTTCTCCTATTAGCAAGATGGACCCGCACAACTATTTTCTTGCCATGATGTGTGCATTATCTCGATATTGGATATGTATAGCAGGAAATGATAATTATCGAACAGTGCACCATCTGAATTTTCATTTATATTCGTTTCTTTAAAGTGGAAAAATAGCTTCCACGGAACTTGTTTCCAAAGCAACATTCACAAGTCTTCGAATTTTTTTTTAATAAATGTCAGCCTCACAATATCATCCTAACCTCGTCCTAAGTCCAATACTGATCATAAGTCTTGCTAGATATTTTCCTTGATCATCTCAAACGATTCCACCAATTCATGCATGCCTCAAAGTGCTTACCAAGCTTCCCGATGTTTCTACTAGCTTGTCCTTGAAACCCGAATTTATCCAATAGTGGAAGGAAATAGACTGCTCCATCTTATATTGTTAACTTCAATGCCTTTTTTTTTTTCTGAAATTCCATTGCAACAAAATTCATTATTAAGCTAATAAGCTCCAAGATTTCCATAGCTGCTCCACATCTAGCACAAGCTGAATCTCATCATATTTTATATAAAATATAGCATAGTAAAAATATTGCCATGTTGGGATGACCAAATGAAATATATAATTTTGTAAAGAAGTTAGATATTATGGAATTTTATGTACCAATATCATACTCTATTTTATATATTTTTTTTCCTAAAATCATGAACATGTTAACTCGAAAAGAAAATCTCTCTATTTTTCTTTTTGCTGACCAGAAATAATTCATGTAGTCTACTTGATAGTTTATTGAGAACAAAATGTATTTTATTTTGCTATTAAGAAGTAACAATTGATCCCCATTAATCGTGTTTTGATATGCTATATTTATGCTTTACTTTGAAGTCGAGCAGTAGGTGGAGAAGTAATATCCCATATGGTTCACGTTGCTTAGTTCTTTTTATCGATACTCTTTTGATAGATATCTTATACTCTTTGTTTTGAAGCGTTTACTCTTTATTGAATAAAGTTCATTAATTCTTGGTAAGATTAATTGCTCGATTAGAGTCTCTTCAATCCATTTTATGAATTGCTATCTAGGTGATAAGTTGAAAAAGCATTTTGTCTTTCATGTCTAATGAATAAATTTCA
Source organism: Fraxinus cuspidata (assembly GCA_903798385.1). Lineage (NCBI taxonomy): Eukaryota > Viridiplantae > Streptophyta > Magnoliopsida > Lamiales > Oleaceae > Fraxinus > Fraxinus cuspidata. The sequence continues at coordinate 2,026 of CAIGRP010126555.1, read as the reverse complement.
AAATTGGTCTCCAGTCGATCTATCTACAACACAATAATGTTGTCTAATATCTTTTATTTTCTTAAAATAAAAAATTGTATCCAAGTCTACATGGAAAATATAAATTTCGTTGAGTCATCATACTTTAACAGATTTTCTAGTTATAGTTTTAATTGATGTTACATTATTTAATTAGTTATTAGTTGTCGATTATTTTTCTTTTTAAGAACTATTACCATACATTTTTCTCTTTAAAATGTAAATGAAAAATCGATATTTCGATTTACTATCTCAAAAAATGGCTTGAAATTCCTGTGAATTAGCTAACAATGTTGATACTTCTTTTCGAATACTTATTTTCGAATTGCATTTTCATGAAATTATTACTCAAATACTTCTTTTCATAACATATTAATTTGATACTATAGGGACTAATTGTGTTGCCGACAAAGGCAAAAAAAAACATCCCGACCGGCCTTGATTCAGCAATTAATTCAAAAAAAAAAACAGCTTGGTGGTTGCCGAGTCAATTGAAATTAAGAACGAAGGTGATTTTCATAGCATGAAAATTGAACAAAAGAATTATCATCAAGATAGTGACCGTTGAAACTTTCTTGATGCTATACAACTAAAAATATCTTGATTAGTTGAATTGTACACGCTATATAATCGAAACTGTCTTGATTAGTCGAACCGTCTATTGTGTCCATCTACATTGCAAAAATAATAATTCTATTGGAAGCTTTCAATATTTGCTCGAAAGTTGTGCATCACCGAATAATAGCGAATCTTCTTTCGGAAATTTCAATATTTGTCTCAAAAGGACATGAACGTACTAAGCCCCAATTTGGTATGAATTTAAATCAAAATCATCAATTAAATTTAATCACATATTACATGGGGCCTATAACTTTTCAACCACATATTTCACTAACTCTTATCAAAGTTTACTAAAAATTTGGTTTTAACCCCGTATAACAGGGGCCAAGTAAATGTTACGAGTTTATAGAAAATTGTAATATTAGGAGTATTTTTTGACTATGATATATTCAATCTTAACTCATACAAAATAACGTAATCCAATCTCGCGATATCTTTTGCACCCATATTTGTTAAGTTTTTCACAGATTTCACTGTTAAAATCACAGGAAGAGAAAGATGATTAGTTCACAATAATAGAACATTAGAAATGACAATAAGGTAGAATAAGATATTTTGGTAGAATTTAGGTCAATTTGATTAAGTTCGATTTGGCAGAAAATTAGAAATAGTAAAATCATATTTTGGGTTTGGACTAAATTAATTAGTTTATAAATTTATTTTTAAAAATAAAATAACTTGACTTATCTAAGCTAAAAAACAATTAGGGAGATTCGATTCTTATTTTGCTAGTTCACAATAATAGAATGATAGAAATGACACTTCGGCAGAATAAGAGATTTGAGTAAATCTTAGATCAATTTGATTAAGTTGGGCTTGACTGAAAATTAGAAATAGTAAAATCATATTTTGGGTTTGGACTAAATTAATTAGTTAGCAATTTATTTAAAAAATAAAATAATTTGACTTATTTAAGATAAAAAAATTAAAAAAAATTAGGGAGATTTAATTCTTATTAGGTTATTCGGTTCTTGGTCTAGAACCGAAAATTGAACTAAACCCTCCAGTTTTTCGATTTAGGTACCCGTTCGGGTATTTAACTTAAGAAGAACTGTTCGATCCAATGCGGGAGTTTTGTCCGGATCTAATTGATTTTATGTACCCTTACAATCGAAAATGATTAATTTAAATCTGAAGCAATAAGGACGAATTACACTTTGATTTGATTTGATTTTTTCATTTTTTAACAAAAGTTAACTAGTGATGATCGTCTAATGCAAGTTTAAAGTTGATTTCATAGTGAAGTTGCAAAATGTTATGCTTCCGAGTAAGAGGACAATTGTAACCTCGTACTTAGATTTATTTAAGGATACAATACTCACACTGGCAATCAACAATTCAAAAATTCAATTTTTGAGAGAAAGAGCAAATTGTGGAATCGTCATGT
>CAIGRP010126551.1:0-18840 GCA_903798385.1 Fraxinus cuspidata | reverse complement strand
GTCAAAGGTTATTTAAATAAAGAGTTTTTATTGAGGTCTATCTACACAAATTCCTTCTTAGTTTGGGCTACCTCAACTCATTTCCCGAAAAATAAAGAGAATATTGATATGTAGAAAGAGAACGAGATATTTTCATCGAGTGAACGAGTGTGGGGAGTGGAGTGGACCTGATATATATAGAAGAAGAAAATTTGCACGTGATTATTGAAATAAAAAATTAAAAAACAAGGGTGGATGTAATTTCCTTTGTTAAAAGGTTGAACCCCAACCTTGAGGGCCCCCCACCGACCCTGCCCTGGGCCATTGTGGAGGAGGTAAATCGCAGGATGTGCCTCCCAGGAGCCAGGGTGGAGAGCTTATGGATAGGCCTNAATTAAAAAACAAGGGTGGATGTAATTTCCTTTGTTAAAAGGTTGAACCCCAACCTTGAGGGCCCCCCATCGACCCTGCCCTGGGCCATCGTGGAGGAGGTAAATCGCAGGATGTGCCTCCCAGGAGCCAGGGTGGAGAGCTTATGGATAGGCCTGGACTATTAACCCTATGGTAACTCCCGCTTGCAACAAAGCCAATTCCACCTTGCGGGGAATCGAACTCTGCACACTACTTCGCTGAGCCCTAACTGCCCTCCCCTTTGCCACTGGGAGATTTGCCCTGAGGGCATAATTTCCTTTCTTTTGAATATGAGAGTACAATATTTCGTGGTGGTATGGTTTGGAATCATTGGATAATATTTTTTTCTTTAAAAATATATTATTTGTACTATAAAATGACATACCGTGCAAAGTTTAAATTCCAAAAAAATAAACAAACAAGGATTTATATTTATTGACTCATTTATTATTTACATATTTTATAGAATTCATAGTTTATAAGCACTTAAAATATCATCAAACATGCTTTGTTCTTGGTGTTGAACTTTTCAAGTTATATTTTATATTTGAAACAATTTGCAAATAAGTGTTTGTTTATTAGAAATTTATGCGTGGTGAGATAAAGATATCGAGTTTGATTTTTTTTGTCATTTCTTAAATTTTCACTCATCGTATAGTAAAAAGAGTTTCATATTTTCAAGAGTCATAATTTTTTGTTGATATAAATACTTCTATTAATTGTAGTTTCATTTGAATTACATTTTCTAGAGCTTTCCACACGCTTCAATTATTCAGTTTAGACATTAATGATGGAATTGGTTTCTCGAAACATTACAAATTTAGTAGTTTTCGAGAAACAAAGTATATCAAATGTTGACATTCTTAAAAGTTTACTCATGAAAAGGGTTCAGTTGAACATGACTTTTGAGACTAAGGGCCCAGTTAGCATTACTTTTACTTTTGCTTTTACTTTCTGTAAAAGAGTTTTTAAAAGAAATTAACTTAATATTTATTTGGAAACTAAGTTTTAAAAGTTAAACTATCAGAAACACTTCCATAAAATTAGCAAAATGGGTTAAAAAGTAAAATTTGGATCTTAAAAGCTCATTTTAATTTTTCAAAAGTCATGTCAAACGAGCTATAGTTTAATGAAAATGCTTATTCTAATTATAAGTGCTTTTAGAGGAAATTGGTCAAGTATGATTTTCTCTAAAAACACATTCGAAATAGAAAGCTTTTTAAAAAATTAGTTTTCAAATAAATTTCTTCCGAAAGCTCTTTTACAAAAGCAAAAGCAAAAACAAAAAAACCACGCCAAATGGGCTAAGTAAATTTCGACAAGTGAATAATATCATGAATAAGTACCCTGGTGGACTCTCTTAAAAAAATAAATAAATTATTTTTTTACTTATTTTCAACAACACATTCATATAATAAAATATTTTACACGTAAATTCAATTTTTTTTCATTTTTAACCATACATTTTTAAAAAAATTATTTTTACCAAATAATGGATAAGTAAAGATGCGTTTAATTGTTAATATTTTCCATGAAAAATGTATTTTTTTTTAATTTCCTAATTTTGTGTTATTTGATTGACAATTTTTTCAAGAAAAATATTTTCATACTTTTGATTAAGTGATCATATTTTTCCTGAAAATAAGGAAAATATTGATTTTTATTTTTCTAATAACTCACTATTTTCTCTTTCTCATCTATCCCATATTTCTCATCAATCCACCAATAAAAAATGGACAAGTATAAGATTTTTTAAATTGAAAATTAAATTAATTAAATACATTAAATTAATAATTTAAATGTAAATAACTTCTATACAATTGAATTGTTTAAAATTTATTTTATTTTCATACAAATTTCATATTTGAAATCAATAGCAACCTAAATTTAAATATGAAAGGAAATTAGTAATACCCAATTTTTTTTTTTTTTAAATATAAAATCTTTTAGGTCGCATTGGAAGTTTTGACCGGTCAGTCTCGCAATCAAAGTTTCCTCTTCTGCTGAAAACCCCCCAACGGTACTGGTCAGTCACTCTCCCTCTCTCTGTGCGCGTTCCTTTATACTGTTGATGATTCTATTAATCAGTTAATTGCTCTTCAGTATTCTAGTTTATTAGGATTTATAATCACTTAGTTGGTAATTATGTTTGAAAGTCTGAATAATGGGGTCAATCGGACCTCAATATGAATTTTTGGCGTAGAGATATGGGGAAGTTCAACGAGTTAGCAAGCTCCAAATATTAGATTAAGCTTGAGTTGAAATTTGGGTCCAAATTATGGATTTATTACACAAAGTAGGTTAGTGGATGTTTAGGAGTTCAATTTTTTTGGATTTTGTCCATTTTGAAAAGTTACGATTTTCTGAACTGATAGGTTAGGTTGGTATGTTTCACATCATTTGTTCGTATTTAAATGGATTATGGACTCACAACTTTATCCCGTATTAGTTTCATGGATTTATTTAATATTTAGCTGCTCATTGTTTAATGGTCGCACCTTATTAATGGTTCTGCCATAGTTGCACATTGTTCTTCTTTCTTAGCAGTGCCATTGTAGTGCCCTGTTTAGCTCGCATTTCTTCGTTCAAGTGAGTGTTGCACTTGTGGAGTTTGTGTCTGATAAAAAAAGTATACTTTTCCAAAATAGTTTGCGTATATTGGTGGCTTCTCCACACAAATGCCAATATCAGTTGTTAATGGACCCCTCAATGAAAAGCCTAATGTCTCTGGGAATTCACTAATATAACTTGCATATATCTATTTTTCATAGACCTAAATGTTTAAATATGTTTAGAAAATAATGAAAGCATATAGCAGGATTATGAACAAGCTATTGGTCAAGCTAGAATCTGCGTACAGCTAAATAGAGGACCAAACAAATCCTGCTCGCTAACAACTTGGTCCTTTGCTACCCTATTTATTCCTGGAAATCCAGCTCCCAGTCGTCTGACCTGTGTGATCCACAATTTAGCGCTGGTGTAGAGAATGATTTGCTGTGCTTGTTCAGTGCAAGCTCGTGAGAAAGTAATGAGAGCCACATTCTTACATTAGATTTTTTTTTCTTTCCATCTATGCTTGCAGTTGCAGTATGAGAAGGAATGTCTTCATTTGCATTTACGAGTAGGTTTATTTCTTGGCGTGGATCTTGTTTATTGTTGACAAACTGCATACAACAACACCAACAACAAACTAAGCTTGGTTCCTGATAAATATTGATGAACTATATGCTTCACACAACATTAATAACTAATGCCAACTGCAAGGAGAGTGTTTCTGACACCATATGTATAAAATATGTCGATAAGCCAATTAAACGACCGAGAATTTGAACAAAACTTATTGCAATGGACACAGAAATAAAAAAGAAAAAGGAAAAAAGGAAAGAAAAGAAGAATCAAAGCACGTAACATGTAATTTTCATTTGCTTCCTCAAGCCTCAAGGGCACCACCACTCTTTACAAGCAACACATACAAGTACCTAACAACAGTGGATTATCAAGGTAATGTATGGAGATGCTGGGGAGGGAGGAGGGTGAGTATTTATATATGATACATCGTCATCAGCGTGTTCACTTTCTTATGAAGAGTAAATGGTATTTGCAAAATTTAAGCTTAGTCGTTGGTCTTGATTTATTAAGCTTCTGCATTATTATCATTCCACTAAATTAAACAAGAGTAATGCTTTTATTTCTTATAAATTTACCCCACCAGACTACCACGCTTGCTGAGGCTTTTGTTAGTAAGTCCTTCAGGAGCTTAATGAACAAGGATTAGCATCTTTCTGAGAAGAAATGAGTGAGCTGTCAAATGCCTTCTCATTGCTTGAGCTGGATGTGGAAGATGCTAAGGAACATACTATGATTGCCTCGGCTGCTGATGGTGATAGTGAAAGAGTAAAGGAACAAGGTATGCACTGATATTATGTGAAGATAGTGAAGTCTTCTCTATTGTTCACTTATTAAAAGAATATGAGGTCAAAGGATTATTGCTTTATTTATGAAGAAGAAATCTTAGTTTTTTTCTCAAGTTTTGAAGCGTTCAAAATTTACATAAAATCTTGATGATAATACTAAAGCATTCAACCATTCCTGCGTAACCATAGAGAGATATAGTATTTTATGATATGTCAGAAAAATTATTACCATGATGCAGGTAATGGTAACAGAAAAGACGACCACTCAGGAGATGGAACCTCGTCAAAAATTGAGAATGAGGGTCAACGGAGCTCAGAACTGATTCAAGAAGAATACAAGTTGCCACTAGTGTGGATTGACCTTGAAATGACTGGCGAGTATTTGATCTTCAGGCTGTTGAAATGAATATGGGTATTCTGCATATCATGACTCACCCACTATATATTGGCAGTTTCTTATAAATGTTGATATGGTATGCCCAAGCGCAAAGAATAGGGGCAGGCTGTGCCTACTAGAGTATAAACTGTGCGCTCATTAGTTTTGAAGAGAAGTCCTACTATGTTGTTTATTGGAATGTTTCATATACTGATTTGAATTTGGCCTATGAGACCCATCAACGTAGCTTGGTTGTCTAGGTGCTTCTACAATTCGGTCACATTTGCTAACCAATTCACGTTTCTTATCCCATTTGGCCATAACAAAAAACTTTCTCTTCATTATGAAGCACAAATAGTGGCTGATAACTTCATGCTTAAAACAAAGACTTAGAGTACCTCTTCGTCCTAGGTTCTGGAGCAGCTATTTGTCTCCCAAGTGTTTGATTGGTTCAAACAGACTTTCATCTTTTGTTCCTTATTCAAGTTTGGTTTTCTGTAATCTGCCTGCTTTACTTGTTCCTTGCATTGTTCTTTTCCTACATGCCACACTTTGACTTTCATGTAAATAGGCAATGTCATTGTGTTAGTGGAGAGCCATTCACTTTCAACCTACCTTGTTTATACTGTACCTAGGTTCCATGGCTTTTATGTGACATCCCCCTGAAAAAAAGAAGAAACTGCATGATGCTCAGTTTCTTTAGTTTTTATGCAGTATCGTGCTTTATCTATTCTTCTGAATAACCTTCTCTTACTTACTTGTGGGGCATTTTTCCCTTAGGACAGCATTGAGAGTGGGTGATTGTTACCAAAAGCTAATAGTAGCTTCACGAGAGCATGGTTGGCTCTATAATTTCTTCTCCCTTATGTCAAAGTATAATTACTTCTATACAATCAATTAAAACTTTGCATTACTTCACAATTAATCGTCCTCAGTTTCGTAATAGTCCATTTTCATATTAATGTACTGCTTTGCTGCTTCTTTCATTTTAAATTTGAGATTGATTTGAAGATGTCCTATTCCATTGGCTATTATATTCTCTTTTCAGTTAACATATTATGCCCCTGAAGATTAAAATTAGATTTTTAGTAGATTTTGATAAAAATTGATGAGATGTGTGGTTGAAAAGTTGTGGGCCCCATAAAATGTGTGTTTTAAATTAGTTGTTGATTTTGACTTAAATTAAAATCTAGATTTTAATTTTTACATAAAAGGGGCTATATAATGCATGACTCTAATTTCAATCCATATACCGTCAGTTATTGTTCCAATGAAAGAGTCTTGTGAGTGTTAATAAGATTTTCCACTTCCTACGTGCATTCTTGATTATTAACTTGATTTCTTGCAGACAAATTAATCTTGTGATATTTGATGCTGAATTTATATATATATATTTTTTAATTTTATTATTATTATTTTTTTGTGTGTGTGTGTGTTCTTGCTTCTTATGTATGTTTTTTGCCCTGGGTAAAAGAAAAAAAAGATAGACACCATAGAAAGGAATCCTTTTTTGCTTAGTTTACTTTAATGCAAACCAATGCGATTCTTCATGTCAAATGGCAGAGAAATGATTGCTTAAATCATGACTCATTAGAAGAAACATGATAGTGGTGTAAGCTCATTTCTTTTTTGCAGGTTTGAATGTTGAGGTCGATAGAATATTGGAAATTGCTTGTATAGTTACAGATGGCAATTTAAACAAATCGATTGAGGTAACTTCACCCTTTCTTGCTGAAGAAATTCCCGTCGTCATATTTTCTGCTCAATTATAGTCCTATCTTTTGTTAGCTTTATTTTGCATTCTTGTTACTTGTTTTTCCATCTTCTTTTAGCTGGAAACGTAGCTAGTTTTCAATTGTTTGAATCAAATCAAATCCATCTGAATCCTGGCTGCCCTCTTTCTTGTCTTTTTTAAATGATAAATTGGGTTTTTTTCATTGTCCAATGGCCATTGCTTCACTCCCTTTCTTAACCGAGAAAATTTCCTTCTTGTTTCTTTTTTAGGGTCCAGACTTGGTTATTCATCAATCAAAGGAATGCCTTGATAAAATGGGAGAATGGTGTCAACAACATCATGGAGCAAGCGGTAAGCAGCTTTGCAAGTTTAGTTACCTTCTCTTGCCATTTTTTGTTGCAAGAAAATTGCCATCTGTATTTCACGGACACTTTAACTAGATATGCGTATCCGTTTTTGACACATGTCAGATATCTACACTAGAACAATCGACCACGGTTATTTTTCTTTATCAGAAATATCATATATTTTATATTCGAAGTCATTTTTATATAAAAATAGGCATTCATATTTAAAAAATTTCAACAAGAAAAATTAATAACAAGTACAAAATTAAATTTATACTATAACGTGTTAATATTTTTTTGAAAAATCGCTTGTCAACATGTCGGACACGTATCATCATAGATTGCCATTGCCTCATAGATTGTCATCGTGTCGGACACACGTGTCTGTGTCTTTGCATCATAGATTGCCATTGCCTCCTTGTTTTGTAAGATACTTTTTATTGCACATGTCACAAACTACTATTGGTACTTAGGTTTGACGGAGAAAGTGCTTCACAGTACAATCATTGAACAAGAAGCGGAAAAGCAGGTAATTGCTGCCTTTTTATCCCAAACGCACTGCTTAATGCCCATGCCACGAGGAAAAGTATTTATTTGGAGTACTAATGCTGAATTAATACTTTTTTCTGGGCGGTTTTTGTGCATGTCAAATCTTCTAAAGGAATTTTTGTTTCTTGGCATCCTGTCAACCAAGCAGGGGCGATAGGACTCTTTTTTTCTTCCTGGATAACACATCATTTTTCCACACATGCACATGACAACAAAAACATCAAAACTTTCCATCTTCTGTGACCTGAAGATAGCATTAGCAATCTATAAAAACTAAAATTTGTTTCCATGCATTGATATCTAGATGTGCACAAGTTTTCTTCATTAGTTATGCTATTTTGCGTAGATACTATCTGCTCTTAAGGTTTGAATAGGGAGGAAAACACGAGTGAAAAAAATCTTTTCTTGAATCTATTATATAAAATTCTAAATCCTCCTTATCTGGAATGCCACGAAATAATCATATGTCTTGCTTTTAGAATGAGAAGGAGAAGTTTATATATTCTCCAGATGAATCTCCATACGTTAGTAGAACACAACTGCTGGGTATCTTCTTTTGTGAGATTTTATTAGTAATTTCATGTAAAGAGGTGTATCACTCCGGGGAAAATTACAAGAGCAGACAAACTAAATAAAGCAAGAGATTTGACCTGAATCTATCTTGTAGGTTTATAGTAACATAAGATTACTGATGAGGAGTGTGCTATGGGTTTTTAACAAAAGGGAGAGCTTGTCCTTCCAGTTCCAACTAATGTTATTTCTTACTTTTAGCAACATATTTTTTCTTTATTATAATGTTATTTGATTAACAGATACATGCACATGTATATGTGTACATTTGAATTAGGTTGCATGTTAAATAAAAACATGATAATTTTTACGATCTTGAAATTTTAAAAAAACTTATCTGATAGTTTGTTATGAGAAAAAAGGTACTCATGACATGATTAAAATAACCATTTTCAGCATTCAGTAATTCACAATGAGCCTAATTATTTCCTTTTGCATAATACTGATTGATTTATACCAAGTGATGTTTATTTCAATGGAAGACCCAGGTTTTTAGTGTTAACTATCCTTTGTTTTCTTTTCTTTCTTTTAAATGTTTTAATTTTTTTGAGTAATACCTTGACCATTGCTCAATGGTGGAACACAAGGTCCCCAGTGGACTGATAGAATTTGACGTTAGTGATTCAAGGTGTTGTCCACAATCAAACCTTTCACTGTACCTGTCGGTGTTATACAAAGTTCAAAAGTTTCAAGTGCTTGAATCTTTGTAGGTTGTAGAATTTGTGAAGAGACATGTTGGCACATATACACCTCTTCTTGCAGGAAATTCTGTCTATGTTGATTTTCTATTTCTAAAGGTAAGGAAAACTTCATATAATTTAGATTATGATATCTGAAAAGATTCTGTTTTTTGGCAGATAAGTATGTTCTGAATTTTGTTACTATGTAAAATTTGGCATTTTTATTTAGTTCGGGAACATGGAAAAAAGAGAGGGTTTTATCAATAAAAGAAAGGGCGTATGTGAATCTTATAATTTGTTATCACACGATAAGAAATATAATAAGCACCCAACAATGGTGTATGCCCCCAATTAATTAAACTTATATATGATAGCAAAATTTGGAGTAAAAACTGTGGGTCACCAAGAATGTAACCACAATGGCGGTGCTACAAATATATGATGTAGAACCACTTCTAAGCTTTTAGTTGTTTCTTTGACTTCCCATAATATGTCACGTTATTTCCCTACAAAAAATTTTCTTTTTGGCAAAAGATTTCTACATGCTCCAAAAATAAAGATAGATGTTGCTACGTTTGGTTAGTGTAACATGTTGCTTCAATACTTTTCTTCCCGATTAAGCAAATAAATGGAATTTATTTGTGCCCCCATGGTAGGACCAGAAACAATCAGATATAGGTTTCACTGGAGAAATATTAAATAGTTATGTTTTTAACCTTTCTTTTTAACTTTGGATTTTGCTTGCTGTAAAGCATGTTACCTGTCATAATATTAACATGAACTTTTCGGTCGACAGAAGTACATGCCGAATTTGGCTGGACTATTTTCTCATATACTTGTTGATGTCAGCAGTGTCAAGGCATTATGTCTCCGCTGGTACCCAAGAGGTAACGATTCTTCTCCTATTCCATTCAAGCAGGTGAATTAGCGAAATTTTGTTTGTTCTCTACTTTTTATCGTTCTCTTTTAGACTTGTACACATTGTGTCATTGGCTAATTACTTGACCGACCGGCCTCATTGCTCCCATACATCAGTCTTCTTATCAACACTTGGAGCATGTTTAGCAAAGCTTGAAAAGTTTATTTAAATAAATATAAATAAGTAACTTGTTTGAAAGTAAGATAGATTTACTTTACTTTCAAAATTATTATGTTGTTTTTTTTACTTGAAACTCAAAAAAGTAACATATCCGATTTGATTTGAAAACAGGGTTACATAAACATAACTTTCACTTACTTTTAAGCTTAGTTGAAACATGCTCTAGCTCTAGTAAATTTGTGAAGTTCATTTCGAATGTGACTGGTTTCACTAGATAACAAAAAAGCTCCTCAGAAGGAAAACAAACACAGGGCTCTGGATGACATCAAGGAAAGCATTGCAGAACTCAAGTACTACAAGGAGAACATATTCAAACCCTCCAAGTCGAAGAAGTGATAATCGTAAAGATTTACAGATTGAGATTATGGAGCTTGTTCAGTTCCATCGCTTGGTGGAAAGATACAGTTTCTCCTACCTATGTAGAGTGACAACGAAATTCTGTTCGTACAGTATTAGAACATATTGCGTGGTTTGCCAAAAGCCACGGGAACCAACCAATAAGTGTTGACGTGAAATGTGTATGCACAGTTTCTCAAGTTTGCTACAATGGTTTAGCTAATACTTCCACTCTAAAGAGTGTTGTTTGCTTATTTGATTTTACACATCAGTTTTCTCGAGTGTTTTTTTCTCAAGTTTTCTGGGGGAATCGAAGCAAGTCATTCTTTCCTTCGCACAGAAATGACATTTTCAGATGAATTCTTCAGGCACTAGAGACATGTCTATATCTGCTTCTGAGTGATTACATCTATGTGATTTTGTCAATAGAAAGGGACACGACCACAGCTAGGCTTCCCCCATAATTTAATGGAATTTCATGTTTTTCTTTTAAATTAATTTTTGAAGCACATGGCTGAGTGCCTGTTCGAGTTGGCTAGTTATGAGCGTACTTAGCCTTGGTTCGTGCCGGCTAATTTTAGTTCGTACCGTTTGTGCCATTCCAAAGTATTTTGGTTTTGCATACTCAAAAGTTTCCACAATCTCAAATCCATTGGAATCCAAGAAAAATCTTCCACGCACTAGCAATGAACTTGTTGAAAAATCTTCCAAATACACCTTTTGCTTTTGTGCTATATGTTTTCCACCATCTATGGAGAATTTTCTGCAGCAAAAATGCTTCAGTCACAATTCAGAAAAGTGGTATCAGACTGAACTTTTGGAACCTTTTACGGTCTCATGCACAGCTGAAAAGTCTAGGTCCCCCAATCCCATGCTTCTCGCTTTCTTGAATGCCTATACACAAAGAAAAAATAAGAACTGAAAAAATAAAAAAACAAAAAACCTATGTCTCGTGTATTGTGATTTCTATTGTGCTCTTAGCAGTCGTGCAGATTATCGTAATGAGAGTGGTTATAAATTTGTTCCTAAATTGGGGAATGCTTGTTCAGTTATCTTCTTTAAACATTTACCATGGGTAGCTCCGTAGTAGAGCGGAAGGGTGTTTAGTAGTGGTATGCAACAACGGATGTAGAGGGAACTAGCCCGGGCTTTGTGTATAAAAATCATTAAATGTTAAAAAAAAAAAAAGAAAACTTGTGTAAAATTTACTTTTTTTTTACATATTAGCCTGGTTTAAAAAGATAAAATAAAATAAAATTAATTCAGCCATAAAGCTGCTGTCCCCGATTGTAGGCATTCAAATCCTTGTTTATATTATATGCAAATATACATTTACAATTCGTGATGATTGATGTAATATGAGTTCTAAATATGTTCACCAAGCAATGGTGAAATTGATAAGCGACTAGGAGCATCAAATTACACGGGTAAGAATCAATTAGCCTCCATTTGGTTTAGATAAAAAAATGACAAAAATGTAAGTTAAAGGCAAGAATTAATTTTAACCACATTCTTGGAATCTACAACTTTTCAATTTCATCAAAATCTACAATAAAATAAAATAATAATAATAAATCTAATTTTTCGCTTAAACCAAAGAGGGGCTTAATGTGGTACCTCATTAGCAGCAGCTGCTACCGGCATTGGCACTGCATTTTCATCCCCAAGGGCAAGAGCCAACCTCATGTCCTTCTGCTGATGTTTCAAAGGAAAGGCAGGGGAATAACTACTCTGGATCATAGACGGACCCTTCAATTTGAACATCGGATTCGCAATAGCTCCAAGGTCCTGCCAAGGAGAAAATCAACCAGAAAGTCAGTGGAATGCCTATAGAAGGTGGAAAGGATAGTGTCGACCTATGTCTTCTTTCTCACCAAGACATCGAGAAGTGTTTGGGAGTTCAATCCACTTTTGTCAGCCAGCACAAGCCCCTCTGAGAATGCATTCATCATACTGCAAAGTAGGACAGTAAATGAATTATCTAGCCTGCCCACTTACGACATGTTTGGCAGGGAGGTTTGGATAGCACTCAGCAATATTAAAAATCAGCTACTATATATTTTCCAATTTTGTATAGCATTGTATACCAAACATGCACTTAAAACGTCTTTTCTGTGCATCACTTCTTTGCAAAGTAGAAAGACAACTACAGAGTAATATCTTTCCCAAGAAGCTGAAAAATGTAAAACAAATTGCTCAAGTACTCGAATGCATTATTATTCGATATGATGCAACAACCATGGGATACAAGATCAGTCAGTTCAATACATCGAAACAATTTCATGAAATATCTCTTTCGAGATGAAAATTGTGACTTACGTAATTCAATAAAGATCTACCAATTAGTCATATGGACGCACATGCAAACCAAAATATAATGAAAAACTGAACTCGCCATATGTAGCAATCAGAGGGAACCCTCCGGTTGCCAACCTGGGCTCACTATGTTAAATCAAACAGCTATATATATATATATATATCTATACGTACAGGTATGAATATGATAGGGATGATGGCTGGAGTGCTGGGAGTGTAACAGTTGCCGGGGAAACATTATTCTACGACGTAAAGTAGGTGAAGAAAAAAGTACTTCCTCCATATATAACTAAACACTAACTTTAGCACAGCAAGAGTTTTGAGGGGAGAGTTGAAAATTTTCGTCAAGTTATTATTTTTGATGAGCGTAGTTTATGAAAGCATAATTTGAGTATTAGTCACAAGGAAAAAGTAAATTAGGTTGAGACAGGATATGTAATTTGTGGCAGAAGGAGCAAGGTGTTATAAAAATGAAGGCATCATTACCTGCCCATTACCATGTTGACAAGAAGTTTCATTTTGGCTCCATTTCCAACAGGTCCCAAGAAAAAGGATTTTTTCCCCAAGATGTCAAAAGCAGGCAGTACTTCTTCATACAGTGCCTGCAATTTCAAACAAACAGAACATTAAACAGACTTTCATTTCCAGCCAAAATGGAGGAGCAGTTCTCATTTATATCTTCCTAGCATTACAATTCAGAATTCACCGTAACAAGCCTTAGGGGACATCAACCATGGAAATGACAAATGAAATAAGAAAACTCACCTTTTCTCCAGCAGCAAGAATCACCAATTGACCATCTTCAGCAGGCTTTTTGCTACCCGACACTGGAGCTTCAAGGTAATAACCACCCTTTGACGTGATTGCCTGGAAGCATCAGAAAATTATAGTGTTAATTTTAACAAATGAGGTGTACTTTCCTTGCTCATGTTCTATTTTTACAGTTTCAATCTGATTAAACTCTTGAAAAACAATATATATGAAGTAACGAATAAACATTTTCTATAAGCAAAAAGCTTCCCAAGAAGCTTGGAGATCGACTGAAGATCATCACCGACTTCAAGGAAATTTCCAGAATTTTGTGGCTACTTCTTCTGGTATTTTAATTGGTTGTTGCTTCTGGAATCATCCATAATTGGCGCCAAGGTGGAGAAGGTCCTAGACAAGCTGCTATAATATTACCACCACCAATTGCAAGAATAATCTAGAATTATCAAAGACCTTTTCCACCGCCATGCTAGAAGCTTCAACCACCGATTTTGCATGTGTATATATATGTATGTTTACATATATATATTGCTACTGTTTCCTAATCCTATTCCATTATACCTAAAATAGACAAGGTAACAATAATCAATGAATCAATACAAATCATTACATGTGATTATTTCTTTCTATGCCAATGTGAAGATTCGTTTCCATCGATACTTCCCTCAAGTTGGAGCGTGTATGTCGAGAACGCCCAGCTTGCGAACGAGTGTGTGAAAATGAATTTTGCCTAACGCTTTAGTGAATAACTCTGCAATCTGGTTCTCACTTGATATATACATCGTACTAATTTCCTTTTTGTTTATAAGTTCCCGGACAATGTGGCAATCGATTTCAATGTGTTTCGTTCTTTTATGAAAAACTGGGTTAGCAGCAATGTGTATAGTTGCTTGGTTATCGCATAATAAAGTCACAGGTTGAGAGCTAATGTGTAGATCTTGCAATAATTGTCTTAGCTAACTCACAAGTGAAGGCCATAGAATTATATGTCACTTCGGTCGAAAACTTAGATAGTGTAGTCTGTTTCTTGCTTTTACAGGAAATAAGTGATTTTCAAATAAAGACACAATATCCTGTCACTGATTGGTGCATGGTAATGTCTCAGACCCAATCTACGTCACAAAATCCACTCAAATTCAACTTATTTTCAGAGGGAAAGAAGATTGAGGAAGGATACTCTGTGGTTGTGTGGTTTGTATATCCGTGTTTGGTACAGGTAAGGTGTTTAAGGGTTCTTCTATGCTGATGTCTATTGGTTGTGGCAAGGAAAACACAACGTCGAGCACGATACTCGAATTTATGAGTGGGTTGTAGGTCAGTGACAAAGCACAGATGACCATAGACTCGTATGTGAGAATAAGATGGTGGTCTTTTATGTAGTCGCTCATATGGTGTCTTGTTGGATAAGAGTGGTGTGGGTAAATGATTGATGAGGTAGCAGGCTGTTTTGATATGTTCCCCACAAAATTTCAAGGGAAAATTTGCTTGGAAACAAATTGCTCATGCCACATTTAAAAGATGACGATGGTTGCGTTCAACTACTACATTTTGTTGTGGTGTGTGAGCTAGATCGATGAAAGGTGATGCCATTGTCGTTGAGAAATGTTTGTAAAGAGATGAATTCTTGTCCATTGTCAAATCTTAAGGTTTTAATTGAAATATTGAATTGTGTTCTAACCCAAGCAAAGAAAATTTTAACAATAGCTTGGGTTTCAGATTTATGACGCATGAGATAGACCCAAGTATAATGAGAATAATCATCAACAGTAGTTAACAAATAACGAGCTCCAAAATAAGAGTAAATCTTATGAGGCCCCCAAATATTACAATTTATTAAGTCAAAAGGTTCTTGACTTGAAATAGTACTAGTGGAAAATGATAATCGGGATTGTTTTGCCAAATGACAAGCATCATAAACATTTTTGGATAATAATGGAAGTGGAGGGAGGTGGATGGTGTTGGATAGATGTGGACTTTGATTTGGCGTGAGATAGTAGGGATCATTACACTGCCTACCAGCCCAATCGCCTTCTTTGTAGTTAAGGGTGTGTTTGAGCCACATTATTTTGGAAGAATGTATTTTAGAATAGTAGATTGATGGAGAATTTGTGGTTGAAAAAGAAGGAAAAGTTATTGATGTGATGTAAAATATTATTTTATTGAAGAATGTGTGGTTGAAAATGAGTAGAAGAATGAAAATGAAAATTTTAATGTGTACCAAACATGAGTTAAATCCTTCACAACACAAAAATCAGACTAGAATATCACATTGCAACCTAAGGCTTGTGTAAGTTTGCTAATCGAGAGTAAATTCACTTCGAATTTCGGAATATCGATCACATCTTCAAGGATCATATCATAATTTCATAGACCCAATAAATCTGATTTCAGCACGTCCACCATTTGGCAATTGTACATTGGTATGTTTAGGTGTAGTTTTATTGGAAATCGGTAGATTTTTAGGTACATGATCGGAGGCACCACTATCAATTATCCATGTATCATTTTTCATACGTGGGTGAAGAGTTGACACCTGAAGTATTGATAAAAGATTTCGTATTACTCGTCTCTTTGCGAATGAGGGCTATGATTTGGTAATATTCTCCCCCGTGCGTTTTTTGCTCTCTTTTATCTCTACACTGGAAACGGCTAGAGAGTTGGTAGATCTACCCGTAATTTTCTTTTTCAGTTTGATTTTTGGAAGCCCTTTTGAGTTATTCATGTGGGTTCAATTCAATTCTGTTGATTTGTTATGGTGTTCAGAATCTTGATTGGGTGAATTGGATTTTTGATCCTTTTGATTTTTTTTAGTCATCTGATTGGTGTGTTAATTTGTGAGCTAGATTCTTTAGAATTTTGATTGGTTTGATTTTCAATTTCTGGGATTTTTTGGGTTTTAGGTTTTAATTTAATTCCATGATCGTCTCTTTCAATTAACTTTCATGGGCTTCTTTATGTTTTTATTATGCATGATTTATTTATTTTTTCTTCTAGAATTGAATTTTCCAGTTGGTCGACTTTATTTGTCATTTATTTGTTCTTTCTCGAAATTTTGATTCTCATTCATGAATTTTGTGGCATTCCCTTATAATTCAAGATTTCCGAGTTTTAAAAACTATGATGTGATTTGAAAGATTATCATTTCATAACTTACCATTGAAGATGAAAAAAAGCCTAGTGTACGTGTCTTTATCTTACAGATTCTTTACAGGTATTATGTTGACTGTACCTGATTGGTAATTTTTTTTTTTTTTTGTCAATTGCGAATCAATTCTTGACAAGCGCGCGCATATGTAATAATTCTGGCAAAATAATTCTGCATTTGTAGCTTAACTCATCAAATATTTTCAAATAAAACTAATTTTGTTCCTAATGACGTGACAAGGAGGGGCTTCTACAGATGATGCGTTTGGGATCGAATTAGTTCAAAATTTAAGTTGAATTTTGCTTCAAAAATTATTATTGGATGCCTCTTCCAGATCAAAACGAAAATTCACATCTAGATCTATACTGCATTATTTAAACCTCACTTTTGTGGGACTGTAAAATTTTTGTCTCTTAGAGACTAGTGGAAGTCCTTTTATAAGACCATTTCTATCCATTTTTCTCTTCCAACCAATGTGGATATAAAGTTTTTTTTATTCTTCTCTACAAAAGGTAACTCTTCGTCTCGTTTTTAATTCATCCATCAAATTTCCGACATAACTTTAACTAAAATAGTTTGTGTCTATAAAGCGTTCCAAAACCATAAGTAGTAATCACGTTATGTTTGATATTACTAGAAATTGGTAATCATTTCATTCATAATGAAGAATCATGTTAGCGTTTCGATAAGAATGCGTAAAAGAGTAAGTTGCTTGCGGTGAACTTACGTATTAGAGAGTCTCACACATCTGTCAAAGTCATTTTTTATGTCATGGACATTACATTATCGTTAAGATGGATTGTCATTTTCTAATTTTTTTTTAATGAATCGCACATTTCATGTGTGTTGAATAAGCTTTTGTGTCGACGTTGTCAACTGGTTGAATATATTTTATATAGCTCTCTATCCATTGCGCGTTTCACCAATTTGCTTAGTACAAGCTCTAGGCCTATTATCCACTATTTTTCTCGGGCTTCAACTTAACCTTTTACAAATAAGGTCCAAGACAATGAGTTTGAAAACTCTAGGTTAACTTAGGCTTATAGTTGTCGGCTTAAGCATATGTCATATTTGAACAAAACAAGCTTAAACTATTAACCCTTTTCATTTTATTTAATTAAAGTTATTGAAATTTAAAATTTGCCAATGCCAAAGATAAATAGAATAAAAACGAGACCCCTGTTTAAAGTCAACGCAACATTTTGGGTACAAAAGTCTTATCATCTTTTATTTTTTAATTTAATATTTTTCCTGAAATCAAATAAAATCAAGTTCTTACTAATAAAATTTCACAAGAAATTGAATTTTCCGATAAATTCAACTTTGCCACTCTATCAAATTATTTGATGATGACACACATTTAGCATCCGGTTGGTTTTGATTAAAATCTAATTTTTTTTAATCCAAATCAAAATCAAACAATCAATATTAACTACATCTTTCATAGATCTCACTATTTTTCAACTACACATTTCAAAAATTTCTACTAAAAATTCAATTTTAATCTCCACTAAACACCCTCTTAAAAATACTCTAGCTATGAATTTATTTATTTATTTCAATCATGTTGTATCCAATAAAAAGTACAAAAAAGGCAAGTAATTTTTTTTAATATATTATTTTTCTGTAGTATCCAATAAAAAGATCCAAAAAGGCAAACAATGTTTTTTTTTTTTTTTGGTGTGTGAAAAATGTCAATGAAAAAGAGGCCCCTGGTACCAACATTGGGCCCCAATGTAGTTGGGTTGCTCACCGTAGAGGATAGTACAGAAATTGAGGGATTAAAAACGTGTTTGTGTACGATAACACGTCTGTGCATTGTCAGTAAATTGGACAGGTAATGTTCTCTTTTTTCTTTTTTAATATAGGAATCCGCACCCGCTACTCGCTAGCGGAGCCCTGACCATCCCGAAGGGGTGGAGGCCCGACTACTATGATTACGCACTAGGCAAATCCGCCGCATATGTAGTAGCTCGTAAATCTTATATGAGAGCTAAATCGCAATAGGCAAGCTCGGTGCGACGGGCTCGACCAATGAAGTATTGACAGTGGATTCGAATTCGTGACCTTTGGTTTACGCGTTCACTTGCTCCACCAACTCAACCACCCCCGAAGGGACTAACGTTCTCATTTTTTATAAAATAGGAATGTAAGATGGGCAACAAACGGGATCGACCTTATAATATCTAGAACGATAGATTTATTATTACACGATAAATTGGTTAGGCCAAATCCATCACAACATTTAGTGATGGGTCCACCATGTGATAAATGGCAGCGTTTGGTTTAATTATTAGCATGGTCCATTTTGTGACAAGTGCTCGAGAGATAATAAAAAATTTGCTTTTACAATTTAGAAATTGCTTTTAATTATATTCAAATAATTTTTTAAAAGTAATTTATTTGCTGGACGGGTTTCTTTTTGGAGTAATCTGGCCTAAAGTAAAATACACATTATTAGGGATGACAAAAAAGCTCGTCCGCTCGAGCAGCTCGGGCTTGGCTCGGAAAAAGCCCGAGCCGGGCCTGGCTCAGGCTCGGTTCCACAGAGCCTAGGCTCGGGTCGAGCCCCATTTTGGGGCGTTGGCTCGAGCCGGGCTCGGCTCGGGCTTTTT
>CAIGRP010126543.1:0-10617 GCA_903798385.1 Fraxinus cuspidata | reverse complement strand
TATTAACTGCAGTATTTTCCAAGATATACTCATTTTAGACCTAGTATTCTTGAATAGAAGTAATTAGATAGGGTTAGAGTTCTTAATAGATGGATACTATCCACGCTTGAGCATGAAGGGATTTGGGAATTTGACCAAGGAAAGAACCCGAAGACTTACCCCGAGGATAACCACTGTATATATCGCAGGCACTCATCGGATGTCCTCTAGGTATCCCGAGGACATCAAAATACTCGAGCACATGGGGTCTCATAGTTGCAAAAAATAAGTCATGCTCGTGCTCGAGATACACCAATAGTGACTACAACACACACTAAATGTAGTAATATAAATCTCTTCCATAATCTCTATCATTGATATCCCTCCTCAAGTTTATGCTTTGCTGTCAAGAAGCATCAATCTGTCGATACGAAATTGATATTAGTGTCGAGAGAGCATTAGTGAACACATTAGCAATTTGAAAATCAGGGATGATAAGCGGAAGAGTGATGATGCTTCACGAATGTAGTGAAAATCCACTTCAATGTAGTTGGTACAATCATGAAATACTGGATTAGTAATAATCTAAATTGCACTAATATCATTCGCATGGAGTGGAGTAGGCCCAATTTGTAGAAATCCAAGCTCGACTAACAATCTTCGTAGCCAAACAATCTCAAAACAGGCGAAGGACATAGTGTGATACTTACACTCAGTAGAGGACTTAGCCACAAGATCTTGCTTCTTATTTTTTGAAGAAATGAAGAAAGTATTAAGAAACACGCACTAACCAATAATCGAACGTCGAGTATCAGAACTACTAGCCCAATCGACATCATTATATGTCACCACATGAATAGGATAGACCATAGGGAAGAAAAGGCCATGGGCGGTAGTGCATTGCAAATTGCGAACAATACGACAAACAACCGCCAGATGAAGATGCCTAGGCGTGTGCATAAACTGATTAATTAGTTGAATAATAAAAGAAAGATCAAATCAAGTAATAGTCGGATAGTTCAGGCTCCCCACCAACTATCTGTACAAAGAGGGATTAGAGAGAAAATGACCCTCATCACAATGAAACTTAAACATTCACTTCCAAGGGGATATCGACAGAACGACCATCTTGAAGTCTAAAGAAATTAATTAACTCTTGAATATACTTATGTTGGTATAAGAAAGTATCAGTAGAGATAGAATTCACCTCAAGACCTAAGAAATATTGTAAATAACCCAAGCCCTTAATATGAAAAAAACCACGAAGGCGTTCCCGAAGCTGAGAAATCAATCTAAAGTCAATATTGTAATAACAATATCATCAACATATACTAAAAGCAATGAGATTTCGCTACCAATTTTGCAAAGAAATAAAGAGGAATTGTATTGACTCTGGACAAAGGAAAAGCTAAGAAACACAGAGCGAAACTTATTGAACTAGGCACGTGGAGCATGTTTCAAACCATAGAGGGATCGTTTTAGCATACAAACATCTAAGGTATAGAAAGCAATCCAAATGGTGGGGTCATACAAATCTCCTCCTTAAGATCGCTTTGCAAAAAAGTGTTCTTAACATCCACCCGTCTAAATAACCAGCCCTTGAAAGCTGCTATAGCTAGAACAAGTCGTACGTCGTCATCTTTGCTACAAGAGCAAATGTCTTCTCATAGTTTGCCCCATACTCTTGTCGATAATCGAGTGCCACAATATCCTAAGTATGATTTTCTTGAAGAGCCTGAAGTTCTTTTTGCGTAGCTTTATACCAACATGTCATTTAGCTATCTAAGAATAAGAGGAAGAAATTGTGGCAGCAGATAAAGTGGCGAGAAATCGTACCAATCAAGATGATTAATAGCGTTGGAGGATCTCCAAGAAGCCATAGAAACAAGCACTAGATCAGAGTTGGGAATGAATTGTGATGATGGGGTCATCATTGCTGATAGACAACAATTGGTTTAAAACGCTCAATTGGTGAAGATATGCCATCAACTCTAGAAATGAGGGCATTGTCGAAAGGGACAACATGTAGTTGAAAATAGAACTCGTGTTCAACGAAAATCACATTTCTAGAAATAGCATACGATCAACAACAACATATATTCAAGGTTCTAAAATGCGTAATGCGTGACAATGAATTTTGGTTAAGTATCAAGCATTACAAGGGCATACATGCTATGCGTTGGTCAATTTTTAATATTTTAAACTATTAAAAATAAGATAACGCATTCTTTAAACTTTATACATATTTTTTAACTTTTTAAAATTTTGAGCAATATATATTTTTCAAATTTTCAACAAAAACATATTACTCAAAATCATAATACTACAATTATTTGGTAATTAATTCCTACAATTAGATTAGACATGAACACTGATTTAAAAGAATCCTAAATGTTTTCCAACTCTTTGTAGGATTCTAATTCAATCTCAACTTCTTCATCAAAGTTATCTTTTGTGTCATCCGATGCAAAATTATATTAATCAAACTCTCTTATTTCAACTCAAGAATTTATATTACCTCTTGTAGATGATAAGATATTTTGTTAACCTCCTACTCATCATCACAACCATCAACAATTCAAAATTGTGCATTACTAGCATTATTTGCTAGTAAAACTAAAGGAAGACCAAATTATAAGTAGGCTTGGGCTAAACATAGAGAGTTTGCAACTCTATGAAAAAATTGTTTTGATTTTTTATTTTTCTAAACTTAAAAACCCTATAGATTGTTATATATTATAATTCATAGCTTGGATGATTTGGACAAATTTGATTTTTTAAGTTATAAAAATTGGTTGAGCTTTAATAGGCTAATTTTGACACAATTTTTTTAATAAAAAATACTTGTACATTTTGGCGTTTAAACGTGCATATGCGGTCAACGAAATAATTTGACCACATAATCATGCGCATATCTCATATGCGAGACATTTTGTAAACGCATCGAGAATTTGCTAGTATAAGCGTACATTTTAGAATACTAATTATAATACAAGAACACATTCTGAAAAATGTTATAACCTATAAAAGTACATCGAACTGAGCAAGTGAACAAAACAAACACATCCAAATGTGTAGTATATAATAATCAGAATGCATACCATAAAGACGATAGTAAGAAGAATCAAAATTCAATTGTTGAGAAGGTAGAAGATTAATTAGGTAGACTACTTCCCCCCAACTTTAGAAGAAATCGAAGACTCTAAGATTAACATTTGAACATTATCCAACAAGTGACAGTTTTTACGTTTAGCCAACCTATTTTGTTGAGGGGTATAGGGACATGATCTTTGAGATACAATATATTTCTCGTGCCAAAAGGCTTGAAAATCATGTGACGTATATTCTTCACCATTATCAGACAGAAAACTTTAATATAGGTAGAAAATTGCATCTCAATGTAAGCCACAAAAAGTCTGAAAAATAATGAATACCTTCAACTTTGGAGCACAAGAAGTATATCTAAGTAAAACAACTATAGTCATAAAATATTTATAATGGCCAAGGAAAATAACAGGAGTAATACCCCAAGCATCACTATGTATAATCTCAAAACGTGTATTAGTAGGACCACCATAAATAGGGAAATGTAGTCTTAAATTTCACTAGTTCACAAATGGTGTAATCAAAAGACAATTTATGAGTAGAGCATTGTTCTTTATTACCAAGAAACCATGCTTCATCAAACTAGATAAAATCACATTATTCGGATGATCTAATTGTTTATGCCAAACTTCAACCTTATTTTCAACAGTAATAGAAGCTAAAGACTAAGTTCGAGAAACATTAAATTTCAAAGGAATTCCCACTTTAGACTTCATCACGGTCACTAACACTAGCACTTGATTGTGCACAAGACAATCACCACGAAAGAAATGCACATTGTAGCTATTATCCACCAACTAACCAATTAAAACTAGTAGACAACTCTGTAGAGAAACACGTGACTAAAAGAAGGTCTAATATCACTGATGGCTGTATTGGAAGATTATTTTCATTAGCAATCTAAATATTTTGTGTACAAGTATACTTCTGTAGATTATTTAATGAATCAAAAAACTACATATGAGTTCTAGTTCCTTCAGGGTCACTGAGGTGAGTACCTGACCACAAAATTCAGGGCCCCGTGGGATTAGTTAATGTGTGCGCAAGTTGACCTGGACATCCATGATTATAAAAAAAAAAAATGAGTTTCATATGAATGGATGTCTTAGAATTAACAACCAAGAGGGAAAAATATTCTGACCTTGTCCCTAAAGTCCAAGGGCAAAAAATGCTGCGATAATAATTTGTTGTTGGACCATTTCTGGAGAAAGGACACTGACTAGTTCTAGCGGTTGTAGATGGATGACACGCAATGTTAGGGCTAGAAACAGCAGCTTGAAAGGCTTAGACTCATCGGTTTTCTAGATGTGTAGAACATTCCTTGATACTGTGACTATTCTGCTTATAGTAATTACTGAATTTCTTATCGCAATTATGGGCAGTAAGCCCGAAGTCCTTGCAATTTTAGCACTGCATTTATCCCTTTGCTAGGTTCCTTCCTTGAGCAACTTATGCAACATTGACCACCTCAGATGTCTTCCTGATTATACCTATAAGAGCTTTTGTAACTATTCTCTATTCCTCACGCAACAACTCACTAAGACATATTAAAAGAAGGAACTTGATCTCTATTTAACAATTCAACCCGAGCAACTTCAAATTCAGGACTCAGATTCATCATAAATTGATCTCGTCTACTAGCATCATGAATCATCTATTGGGTGATTAGGGTCGTTTAGGTACATTTGTATAGATAATACATAAATATTTGCTACACGGATCAAGAAACCTAGAATAATATTGCTCAATGGTGAGATTACTTTAACTGTAGTTGCCAAACTCGAGCTCTAGTTGAAATTGTCTTGCACTATTATCTTGATGGTATATGTGCTTCAGGTGCTCCCACATTTCCTTAACTACGCCAGAGGAGCGTAAATTATTCACCATATGAGCTTTAATCGATCATAAAATGCTAGAGATGATGAGAACATCCTGTATCTCATAATGGTTGAGTTCGTAACCTTCTTCAGGGATAGAAGAAGACTCGTCAATATGGCCCTAAAGCTCCTTCCTTTTCAGAAACATTTTAAGTTGAAATTCCTATGGCGCATAATTATTTCCCGTAAATTTGATATACAAGATCTCGTAGACATTTTCCCAAAAAAAAAACACCAAATGTAGAATCTCGCAACAAAAGAAAACAATCAAATTGTAATCAAGAGCCTAATCCACAATAAAAGAAAAAGCCCAATCCACAACCAAGAAAAAGAGCGGCCCAAATCTCTATATCAGCAGATCACCCACACCGGCCCAAATGTCTACACCAGTCACCAAGCGATCACCCATGTCGGACAAAATCGCATTTCTTCCTGGCAATTGAAGATGTCTCGATGCGAAGCCGTCGACCAAAAATTCAACGCAAAGCCATCAACCAGAAGAACAATCGATTAAGCCGTCGATCGAAAATTGGCTGAGACAGAATCTCAACGCGAAGCCGTCGACCTAGAATCTCAAACAAAAGTAGTCGACCAGAAATTGATCAACCCAAAACCATAAAGGTGAAAACAAACTAAAAACCTCCGACTACACGAAGGGCAGAAACAAAACCGAAAGAAAATTGAAAATTCAGCTATGAATTCGAAAGGTAGGCTCTGATATCATGTCAATATCTGGATGAATGACGGAATGACCTTTTCATGAGGATTATTTCCATTAAATAGGAATTACAGTACAAATAATTCGATAATTTCTAGCAATTAAACTATTGTATTAATCTATCTTAGGTAAGAATAATTATACTGTATAACAATTACATATATACACTAAATATAGTAATATAAATCTCTTCCATAATCTCTGCCATTGATATTTGTGGAGAAAAAAATGTACATCTCCCTAACTACTATGGCTGGAGAAACTGCTTCTATTTCACTTTCGGTTTTGATAAGATGTCTGTGTTAAAGTCTTAGATTTGAGTGGTGCATCCACATTAACACCCATGAACATTGATGCACGCTAAATGACTTACCTCTGCAGTGGGCATTTTCTTGTTATAACATTTTCTGACATTAAAATTATTTCATATGTAGGATAAGAGCTACTTTACTTTTCTCGACATAAAGGGCAGCAAACTCTCTGGGAGTGTTTTCAATATCCTTTTTAACACCAAAAAGTTCGTGGATTTTGAAAAAGGGCATAATTCAGTTCTAATTAGTCAGGTATTAGGTGCAAGTTTATTTATTTAGTTAATGTTTAACGATGCTATGATTTTGGATATGCATAGAAAGGTTCCTCAGACTTACTATCTTTTTTATCTTTCTTTATCTCCACAAAGGCACGTGAGAATCCAAATTGGACCGAGTGGGACCACTTTGCACACAGAGAATATATTTTGCTTTCCACGGACAATGTCTCTAGTGGAAGTATTTACTGGGATGGATCTTCGGATGATGACTGGGATGCAGAGCTTGATGATGACCCTCCCTTGTGAGACCTGATTGGTGAGGTATTTGTTGATATTATCAGTTACTTCCTTTTCAGTCATTCAGATTTCATTTAATTGAACAACTGTTTGATTTAGATTAATGCATCAACACACCTTTATTGTGATTGACAATGCTCACGTGGTAAAAATAATTGAATTTTATGTGTCTCCATGTGGATATCTTCACTTATTAAATTAAAAAAAGGACATAGTAAATAAATGCAGTTTTAATTTGCTCTACCACAAGTCTTGACTACTAAGAACTGATGCTGCATTAGACACCGGAGAGTAAAGAATGATCTCTGTTTCTTGAACTAAGTAATTTTGGTTCTTTATTTAAAAGGGAAGGTCATCTACTTTGCTACGCTTCAAAAGGGTTCTCTTTAGTGCGTTGTATCATGGCCGATTGTTTAATTTAGCTAGAAGATTCTTAAAGTTTTGGTTTTACTTTAGTTCCAAGGATGCCTATGGAGATGCAGAAAATCTCAGTAGTGCAGCTTATCAACAGAAAAGAAGTTCCGGTTTCACTTTAGCTACCTTTCAGTAGTAATCTTTTGTACATTGCATCTAAAATTCAGTTGACAATTATTTTTTCCAATAGCCAGGATTTATTCATTTATCACAAAAGCAATCTGTGGAAAAGAAGTATATCGCGAATCAGTATAGAAGTCCACTCAAGAATCTATAAATTTTGGAACAGAGTAGGAGCTCCAAGAATATCATAAAGAAAGGTGAAAAGAAGTGCAGACTTCAAAACCATTGATTTCTCTCCATCTGCAGGGCCATGTTATGCAATGAGTTGCCACTCTCCAGTTCTTCCTACTACAACTTGCCTCCCTCATCGTCACAGAATAAAGGACACTTGTTTAGGAGAAAGGTCATTCCACATTGCCTTCCACTTCCTCTTATTGTTCACCAAACTAAAGTAGAAAGATATACAATATTTTGCATCTTTCCAACATGTGATATCCTCCCTCAGCACTCAAAACGTTCAAACTGTGCTCTTTGCAAATAATAACTGGCTTCTTTCCAAAATATACCAATATTTTGCATCTTCCTTCCAAGTGCAACCTCACCTCAACGTCATTCCCGTCTGAAAGCAACATTACATCAGCCCTGATTTTGCTTCTATTTGCTGCAATTTAAAAAGAAAGAGGAAATTTATCCTTTAGCACAACCATCCCACCCCACATATCAAAGGAAAATCTCACTCTGTTCATTACCAGCAAGGAAACCAAGGAATTTCGAGTAATTACTTCAAGCACCTTTTCTCAACCAACCGCTACTAGATGGGATAAGATCCCTCATTCCAAGACTTCCCACTTCAATAGGACCTTTCATAAGTTTCTAACTCACCAAATGTTTTTTCCTCTCATCCTCTTTGCCTTTAGAAAGAAGATCTCTTTGAAATTTTTTAATCTCTCGGCAACTGTAATAGGAGTTGTGAACAAAGGCATCAAATATATTTAGAGGCTAGATAATGTATTTCTCAACAAAACCATCTACTTGCGGTAGAAATTTTCTTTTTTCCTAAGCATATGACAATAGGAGTTAACACTTCTCTAGGCTTAAATTGAGAATCCAATGGGAAGATTGTTTGATGACGATGACAGAAATTATGAGTAGAGAGTTCTCAACCATAAATTAAAAAATCTTAATGAATGGTCATAAAATTAGTCTTAGCCCTGTTTGATACCTATTCTTTTAAAATACATTTTTCTCTCTTTCATTTTTAGCAACACATTTTTCAATTAAATAATATTATACGCAAACAACACATTTTTCAATTAAATAATATTATACGCAAATCCAAAACTTTTCCTTATTTTCTAACCACATATTTTCCATCAAATCACTCTTTAAAATGCATTCTTGGGAAAATAATGTGTATCGGGAAGAAAAATGGTTATGTAGTTTCTTCTCGAGTCCATCCAATTCTAAGTGGTTTCTTCAATCTATAAGAAACATTTAACATTTTCACTCGACTGTCCAGACGAAGGGGGTACTATCCTTACATGCCTGTCTCATGTGCGCTTTTCCTCTCAGTGATGAGATGACTGTTTCATCTTCTACTAAGATGCAGTTGCTAATGCCAATTTTGAGAAAGTAAATGGGGTTTGTCATGGCTCCTGTCAAGTTTATTCCTGAATATTTTGTTCTCTGTGCTCTTCAATATTTATCCTCATTAGTTTCCACGATTTATTATATTCAGGTATCTATGAAGAATTCTTTGTATCAAGCTGTATGTAGTAACATTGTGGGAAAAGCTGTCCAGTGGAATTCAGCAGTCTGCATTTTGTCCTCAAAATTATATGTTTGAAGAGTGAAAATTTGAGCGTTCCCGAGCTAAAGAACTGTTCAGGTCATAGGATTTTAGAGTAGGATATTAAAGGCTCCGAAAGAACGGGCCAACAGTTAACTGGTGAATAGTTTACAGTTCGTGTTGATAGCATGTATTGAATTCATAAATCAATAGATACTTCTTGTGAATCTCAACTGAATAAAATTGCTGCTAATTGTTAAATCGTTTGATGACTAGTCTCATACTCTACTCAAGTCACTTATTGGACACACATTTCAAGGGTTCCATAATTAGTACACATTATCGACCATTCATTTAGATTTATTTATAATTTAAACTATTTCTAAACACTTCCCAAACATGCTTTGTATTAATTAGATCCCATAAATGGGACCAAGTATGTTGCGCCACAAACAAAATCTCATAGTTTTTACTAGAGAATCTCTTAGCCCCTATTTGTCTACCATTCTCCAATTTAATTTTATTTTTAATCACACATTCTCACACTAAAATAGTTTGCACGTAAACAAAAAAAATTCCCTATTTTTTAACCACGAATTTTTCAAAAAATCACTATTCTAAAATTCATTTTCTTCAAAATAAAAAAAAATAATAATAAATTCTCTTATTAATGTGCATCATACAAGGACTTAATTGTTCTATAACAATGAGAAATATATTTTTCCACCAGAAAGAACTTGGTTTAGACATAGAATAATTATTTTAGAAGTTTTAACCAACTTACTCGTAGAATCATTAACATTAAAATTTCCCTTGATTGATTGCTTGCTTGCTTGTTGCCTTTGTTAACTTCTATAAGATTATAACTCAANTTGGTTTAGACATAGAATAATTATTTTAGAAGTTTTAACCAACTTACTCGTAGAATCATTAACATTAAAATTTCCCTTGATTGATTGCTTGCTTGCTTGTTGCCTTTGTTAACTTCTATAAGATTATAACTCAAATAGTTATCTAATCCGTTTGAAGAGTGTCATAATGCAGTTTCTGTCATTGTTCATTTTCTTTTTTCTTTTTACATTTTGTTTGTTTCTTTTGCAACCGTATTTTCTGGGTGGAGTGTTTCACGCGTTAGATGGGCCTGATTCGCGTAGACCAAGGCGAACACTCATCGTTTGCGACAAGAACTACCAGGTTATATAATTACAATAATTCTATTTGTACAACCGTAGGAGCCGCCCCCAATAGGGGGTCGCTATGTGGCATTTTGTCACCCATTTTTGTCAACTTTTTTTGTAAGTGTAGCATTTCTCATATAATTATGTTCACTCCCTATGCTTTAGCACTCCAACGTCGGTAGGGACTCAAGGAGCTGCCTTCGCTTTTGGTGTTCTATAATCTCTTCGTTTTTTCATAAGCATTTTCGTCGACTTTTTTGACAAAATGGCCTATGAATTTTCTTTAGTTTGTATGGAAGTTTTTATATTTATATATATACACTAGTTTAGACTAAAATATTTTTAGTCCAATCCTAGCTTCGTCATCTAATACACGTACAAATTTTTCAAATATTAGGTCGATACACGTTTAAAGAAAAATATGTAATAAAATGGAACTTTAAGCATTCAACATATTTTTCCTACATAAATAAAAGAGTTACTTGGTGGTTACTGTTCATAAGCGAGCCGAGCCATTTTTTTTATTTTTTTTACATTTGATTCAGTATTTTAAGTTACAAATATTCGTTTTAAGCGATTTAAAATTTGTTGGAAATGTTGAAGTGCGGCCATAATAAATATATGATCGATAAATTTTAAATATCAAAATAATTTTACATTAATTGTGA
>CAIGRP010126540.1:0-21995 GCA_903798385.1 Fraxinus cuspidata | reverse complement strand
TGCAATTATGTGAATTATTTATCAATTTACATGATTAATGTTGAAATATTCTTTCATTATGATATATATGGAAATTTCAAAGATTGTATATGGATTATTTGTGAATTGAAATGTAAAATATATGTGATAATGAGATCGATCAAATAAGTACCCATGATTACATACTTCTTCTAGTTCACTGAAGGGTCTGGCCGTGTTCTATACTACACTGAGGAGTCTTGACCGTGGATGAAGGGGTCTTGATCGTGTATATATAGTTCACTGAAGGGCCTTGGCTGTGTTCTAGAACTGTTTATGATTGAGACTATTTCTGTTCACAGATGGAGTCTGAGGCACATGTCGGGAATGCTTAGCCGAAGGGGCAGTCTACGCGCGTATGACCGGATTACATATTTTAGTTAGTGGGTACATTTTTGTAGATTTTCCGATACATTTGAGGTGATGAGATGATGGTATATATTTCAGTTGATGATCACATAATGATTACGAGAATGATTCGTGTCTTGAATATTAATATCCGATGTTATATTATGAACTGTTAAATAATATGAACTCGATTTTCGATGAATATGTATAAACGACAAAGTATAAATATTTTTTAATTTTTCACTCATTGAGCTATCAACTCATAAAATTTCCAACAATTTTTCTTACGGTAGTAATTTGTTCTTTATAGTTGGAGGAGCCCGATGATTTCAAAGTGATAGCCACACGACATATTGAGTGATATGATACATTTGATAAAGCACAAAGTAATTATTTGGGCCCATTACATTATATTTTTCATAATCATTTGATTTTGACATATTTAATAGTAATCTATAATCAGTCTTGGTGGTGGTGGATCTGACACTTAGTTAGCATCTATCATCGGTGCACGTCACGTTTCAGGTCCACTAGGGATCGAACCTAGCGGCTCGTCGGCTCGACTCATTAATAAAGGGCTTGTGAGCCGTCTGAACCCGAGCCGAGCTTGCTCAGCTAGTTTTTTACACGAACCAGGCTTGTGGACTCGTTAATTGGCGAGCCACGAACTCGGATCGTGGCTCGCCATAAAGTTCAGTGACCGTTTTGTTCACTGTTTAAACGGTGACTTCTGGTTATTGATTTTTTTTTTTCAATTCTATTTTTTCTTTATAAATACCATTCCTTTAATCCATTTTTTCCACCAAACTTGCATTCTCTACTTTATAGTCTCTTGATTCTCTTCTACATTTTACATTATTGAGTTATAATCTTGATTTTATAATTTATTGTCTACACTACTACATAGTCTACATTCAATTCTCAATTCTACTTCAACATTCAATTTCAATTATTCAATATCAATTGAATTATCACACTACAAATTTTCAATTATTTCAATTTCAATTATTCAATATCAATTATCACACTACAAATTTTCCATTACAATCTTACACATCAACTTTCTTCCAATTCTTGATCTGTTATTTACTATACATTTTATATTAATTCACATATGGATCCATGCTCATTTGATGAAGGCTTGCTCGGTATCGGAGGTGAATCACCTATCACACTGCAAAGTCAATTTCGAAATGAATTCGTCGGTCTAAATGAAGTACCTATTCCCAAAAATATTCCAGATTTCGATGCTTATGGAGGTAGTACTCCAATTAATTTGGATGATGTTGATGTTTTCGGGGCGGAACGAGAGGATGAAACTGAATTAGATATGTTTGATGCAAGAGGGAAGAGAAATGGGAAAAAATA
The DNA here is from genome assembly GCA_903798385.1 of Fraxinus cuspidata. Classification (NCBI taxonomy): domain Eukaryota; kingdom Viridiplantae; phylum Streptophyta; class Magnoliopsida; order Lamiales; family Oleaceae; genus Fraxinus; species Fraxinus cuspidata. The sequence continues at coordinate 20,261 of CAIGRP010126540.1, read as the reverse complement.
GGCAAAATGTTAGGATCATTTTAAATTGATTCAAACTGGTCATGCGGTCGATGGAGTTCCAAAATCTAAAGTAGTGTGTAAATATTGTCAACAACGATTGGCATGGCAAAAATCATTGGAACCACACACCTCAATCGTCACTACAAGCATGTGCGGCCAAACATGGCCTTATTCCTACTGGTCAAACGCAACTACAATTTGATAGTCCAGACACCGGTTCTACTACTACACTACTTTTTTAAGTGGATGTATTCGGAGGAGAAAGCTCGAACGGGAATGGTGAAGTTCATTTCCGCTACTGATTTGCCTCTAATAATAGCGGACAACCAACATTTCGTCTCCTACATGAAAGAATATCTTCAATCGAGATACGTTGGGGTAAGTCGAAATACTCTTCGTTCTGATACAATTGAATATTTTCTTCATTCAAAGAAACTATTGATTGCGGATTTAGAAAAATATGGGGGTGTGATATCTTTAACGTCGGATTTGTGGGAAGGGATAAATAAAAGAGGTGGAGGAGGAAGCTCGAACGAGAATGGTGAAGCTCGTTGGCTCGACGGAGTTGCCACTAGCAATAGCGGACAACCAACATTTTATTTTCTACGTCAAACAATATCTTCAACCGAGATACGTTGGGGTAAGTCGAAATACTCTTCGTTCTGATACAATATAATATTTTTTTCATTCAAAGAAACTATTGTTTGCCGATTTAGAATAATATGGGGGGTGTTATATCTTTAACTTCGGATATATGGGAATTGATTAATAAAAGAGGATATATAGCTGCAATTGCACACTACATAGACTCACTTTGGTATATGTATAAAAAATTATTATTTTTAAAATTATTGAGTTCCCTCACAATGCTAACAACATATATAATGCTATTATGAACGTTGTTAGAGAATATCATTGCGAGAGTAAAATTCGTTCATTTACATTCGACAACGCTACTGTTAATAAAGTAGTTATCGATAAATTGTGCAGAGCACTACAACCCTGATTTCGGTGGCTATTTGTTTTATATTCGATGTGTGTACCATATTTTTAATTTAATAGTGCAAGACAGTTTAAAACATATTAAGAATGAAATTCAAAGAATTAGGGATGCACTAGTGTATATCACGATTTCACCTAGTAGAAAACAAGTATTTGAAGAATTTTGTGCCGAATTTGAGGTGACGTATACGAAAATATTTATTAGTGACGTAGGGTATAGATGGAACTCCACTTACTTATTCTTAAAATCACGTGAAAAATTTGAATATTTAATAATTGAATTTATAATACTCGACATATTAGGAACGATGACGATACTATTTTGAATGAGACCGATTGGATGTTAGCTTTTAAAATTAAAATATTTTTGACAAGTTTTTATTATTCTATAAATATTTTGTCTGGAGTATATTATCACACTAATTGTATGGTCCTTGAACGTCTTTATATAATTACTAGAGCTTTTGATAGATATAAAAATGACCCTGATTTTAGTTCAATTATATATTTCATGGAATTAAAGTTTAAAAAATATTGAGAAGACTTGCCTATGTTATTTCTGTTAGCATGCATCATGGACTCCTGGTATAATTTATCGGGTACTAAATTTGTAATTGATCAAATTTCAAGAGCTTTAACTTTTAATGTACCTATCACTTATAGAAATATAGAACAAACTTTATGTGAAATGTATGAATTATATGCACAACGAATGCGTACAAATATTAATCGAGTGCCCTCTGACTCTACAACTACTCCTCTTATTGATATACCAGAACACGACGCTGAAATTTTAAATTTATTTGAAGGCATTAACTCATATAGATATGATTCAAATGCATGTGGTTCCTCTAGTAGTACTTTGTCTACCGCATGTAATCAAACATCAGACACATATCCAAATGTGTTGCCTGCTGAATTAATTGATTACTTTAATTATAATATGTCTAATAACAAAACAATTAAAAAATGTTCAGAAGAAGTAATTGAATTCTGGCAAAGGTACGAACGCTGATGCCAGTGGTTTTTACGATGACAAAAGACCTACTAACACCACATGTTAGCATTGTACCTTCAGAGTCTGCTTTTAGTGCAGGTAATAGGGTTTTGTCCGAGGTCAGGAGCCGACTAAAAGAAGATATTTTGGAAGCATGAATGTGCGTGAAGGACTGAGAAGACAATCATTTTCGACTGCAAGATAAATATGTCGAAATTGCATCTCGTCAAGTAAGTGATATTTAATTTAATCATATTCATAAAAAAAAATTATAATACCTTTATAATTTTTTAAAAAAATTATACACGTAAGAAGTTGTTCGTTTACAATTTTTAACTCCGCCTAAAACAATTGTACATGTAAAAAGGTTTATCTAAAAAAAAATTTTTAGAAAATGTCTACATATATCTAAAAAGGGTTTAGAAAATATATATCTTTTTTTTAAATGTTTAAAAAAGGTATAGCAAAAAATTACCCAAGCTCGCGAGCTGAAACTCGGGTCAACCCACGAGCCATGAGCTCGTGGGCCGGGCCGAGCTCGACCCACGAGTAACGAGCGGAGCAGAAGCTCGGTTCGTTACAAACGAGCACGAGCCTAGCTTGTGGGCTAGGCCGAGCTTGACTTACGAGTAACGAGCTGAGCAGAAGCTTGGCTCGTTACAAACAAGCGCGAGCCGAGCCGGCTCGACTCGGCCCATTGCCACCACTAACTAGGATGATCCAGGGCGGGTCGTGTCAGTTGGTATCATAGCATGATTTATAGAGTTTTAAAAGTTTTCATAGTTCATGCATATTCAATATGTATGGTTACATGTCGTGGTGGCAAAAATCACAAGCTCTGAAGCTCTTGCTATTAGAATGTTTGGAACCTGAAATGATAAAAGAATATTTTTAATGGATTCAAAAATGACTAGTATGTATGTCAGTTGCAATGATCTAATGGTTGACAATGTTATAACTTGTTGGGTTGGTACGGTGGTGTATGTAACCTAGTACTCTTTAAGAGTGCAACAATGAACAAATACCAATTTGGAATTAGCGTTTTAATGATTTTGTAGGTTATCCATCTATATACATTTGAAGGAATAGAGTACACATTTACCTAAGTACCGAATTATATGTGAGATCATATGCTCCTTTAATGTATATATAGGAAAATATCTAGTTATAGTTTGCACAATAAATAAAAAGGAATGATATTATCTTTATAATTGGTGATAATCAGTGAGGAATTTTAATTATCTTGGGAAGTCAAATGGTCATTAGTGTTATCAAAATTTTGAGGTGATTTGTGGCCGCTTATATGGGAAGATGGTAGAAATCATGATGGTGTATACTAATGCTATATGATAAGAAATTGTAGAAGACCAAAATGATGATTTATTGATTGATACATAACAATGTGTTATTATAAGGGATGTGAGACAAATAGGGATAGACTTCATAATGATTACTTATTGTGGGGGTAATTTGTTGTTTAAGAAATAGGAGTAGAGAATGTTAGAGTTGGAATTTATTAAGATTGGGAAATTAACCTATGAAATTTTGGTGGTATATTGATGTGTAAAAGTTTACGTGATAAATTTGAACGTTACTATTTTGTGATTTTATGGAAAATGGATACTATTAAATATTTGAGGTTCTATATGAAGATAGATGACAAGGGTTCATGTTCACAATATTATATGATAAATAGCAAGTAAATGAATGTTATGTTTGTCTTATAGCAAAAAAATGTAATGAGATATTTAGGCTATTAAGTTAATTAATTTAGTCAAGGCCATTTGTTAGATTATTGTGTTATATTATATACCATTTGGAAACTTCAAGCTAAATTATGAAGTAATGATGAAATTAATGAAATTTTGATTATGCAATTTTTGGCTTATTTTTCAATTATATGTTTGGATCTCATGAATAAAATATTCCAGTCTTGTGGAGATCTTTCCGCTATGAATATATGGATGATATGTTGGATAGTTTAAAGTCTAACGTGATTATCAAATGTAAATTTTACTCAGTTGTGGAACAGTATTCTTTAGTTACATTATCTTAATTAAATGTCCTTATGTAGTATACAAGAAAGCTTATGCATTGGTAATAGGTCAATGGCCTCTTCATGGAATAAGAGTATAGAATTATCATGTATAGAAAGAAAGAGCACCAAAATTGAGTGGGTTTAGAAATGTAAAAAGTTTTATTATCAGATTAAATTTTGAAGAAATATTTACTCTTGTATCTAAAGTTGATGATGGTTGATTTGAGAATGGGTTATGTTAAGGTTTATAAAGTGTTTTGAAGTAAAATGATGAATTATGGATTATACCGTAGATTGTTAAAGAGGCATGATTAAAACTTGTTTTAGAGTGGGTTATATGGGGGTTGAATTTAAGAATTGTGGTGCTTTCACATTGCAAGAGACATCGATACTAATCAATCACCTATTTTAGGTTACATTTTTATTCGAGAGGGTTGAAATTGAAGTTGTGTATATATTATCATAGAATAAAAGGAAAAGAACACCATATTGAGCTATTTCAATTGTTGTTGAGGATAACTAGAATTTTAAAAATCATGAACAATTGAATTTGTAAATCTTGTCAATTTTAGAATTGAAGTATTTATCCTCGCATATATTTTCAGTTGGGTTCCATGTACTCAGAATGGATACAAACTAGTATTTGGATCATTGTTGATAGATCGATAAAAATTACATGATACTTTTCCAATGATATAGTTAGTTCATTAGGTAGATTTATAAAGTAATAGATAAGATTGTTATTTATATGGTGGAGTTTGAGTATCTTGTGATAGGGAGTTATAGAACTAAATTTCATTTGTTTAGGTTTTTTTTTTTTTTTTTAATAGAATGCTAGAGACTATGAAGATGGGTTTAGTAGATATGTTATCAATGCATAGGTTGCTATTTAAAGGGGATTGAGATATTATCGAAGTAAAACTTGGAAAAAAAGTTATTAAGGTGGGTTGGAGAAATCATTCAAGAAGAGGCATTATGGAAGATTAAATTTGTGCGTTATATCCTTTATTGGTTCGAATCCTAGTTGATTGTAATTCGAGGACGAAATTCTTTGAAGGAGGTAAAATTGTTACACCCTATTCATTTATAGTCAAAGTAGAAGAATGATTTAGTTAAAGTCAAATGTTCAACCAATCAAAATCAAAGTTAATTAGGGACTTAAATGAAATAAATTATTTTATTGGGGTTTATTTTATAATTGACAATAATTGAGGGTTTAAGATGAACTAAATTTAAAGTTGGGGATGTACTTACTCATCATTGGAAGTTATATTACCAAATGTTATATTAATTAGAAGATGAGGGACTTTGCAAATATGGGATAGTGGAGTACAAGTGTCACTCTTTAAAACCCATTTCTCATTTTGCACATGCACACAGAAAGCTGAGGCTGGAACCGATACAGAAAACTGAAAACGGGAAAGCTGGGAAGAAAAGAAAGGGAAAAAGGGAAAATGAAGGAGAAAGGAGGAAAAAGAAAAGAAGGAAAAGAGAAGGGAAGGAAGGCCAAAAAAAAAAAAACTATAAGGTTAATCACTTCTTCTATTCCAAGAGGTAAGAAAATAATTTGTTGCTCATTATTGTTAAATTTGAGTTTGTAATTAATGGCTTAATTTTAAAGATTTGAAAGAAAGAATAGATATTGGATTTGAATATATGTTGAAGAAATATGAAATGAATTTATGAATTAGAACTTCAATCCTTAAATCTATTGTGTTTATATTATATAAACACTTGATTTTATGAGTTATTAGAGTGGAATAAGGATTTTAGGTTTGATATTGGTATTTTTAACTCATTTTCTTCAATTTTCGTAAAAAAACTGTCACCCTAGTGCTACTATTGAAATTTTGCCCAAGTGCTGTTCTTGTCAATGCTTTTGGTGACTGTTTACAATATACAGAAACCGATGCTATCATTCAATACTTTGGAATTTGGGTGCTATTTTTGTCAAATATTCTATTTTCAGATTTTAGGGGTTGAATGAAATTAAATGATAAATATTGAAATCCAGGTACTGGATTAAATTATGTATAGAGGTTATATATGTATGAGGATGATTTTAAGAAGTATGAGTAATTTAATGGTTTAGGTTATGTGTGGTGATTGGTCAGTCAATAATCAAAGAGAGGAAAAATTGGGGAAATAGTGATGCAAGAATAAATATAGAAGTTATTGAGTTAAGTGGTGGATTTGTATTAATTTAATTGTGAGGTTTTAATTTGTGGAATTATTTCGCTATTTCAGGTAGTGACGTGAAAGTTTGGAAAGACGGTCAATTTATTCAGATTTCTATCCATTAATCTGTGAGTGGAAAAATTCAAATAGTTTTCAAGTATTGATAAATTAATTATACTATTATACATTTTATGCAATTATGTGAATTTTTGTCCAATTACATGATTAATTTGGAAATATTCTTTCATTATGATATGTGTGGAAGTTTAATATCAGGTGGTAGCGCAGAGGTCAACACAGCCTACCAACCAAACTAATCGCCCCGTAAATAGTGTGAGTGGAAAAACTTAAATATTTTTAAGTATTGATAATTAATTATATCATTATACATTTTATGCAATTATGTGAATTATTTATCAATTTACATGATTAATGTGGAAATATTCTTTCATTATGATATATATGAAATTTCAAAGATTGTATACGGATTATTTGTGAATTGAAATGTGAAATATATGTGATAATGAGATCGATCAAATAAGTACTTGTGATTACATACTTCTTCTAGTTCACTGAAGGGCCTGGCCGTGTTCTATACTACACTGAGAAGTCTTGACTGTGGATGAAGGGGTCTTGACCGTGTATATATAGTTCACTGAAGGGCCTTGGCTGTGTTCTAGAACTATCTATGATTGAGACTGTCGCGTATGACCAGATTACAGATTTCAGTTAGAGGGTATATTTTTGGTAGATTTCCCGATACATTTGAGGTGATGAGATGATGGTATACATTTCAGTTGATGATTACATAATGATTACGAGAATGATTTATGTCTTGATTATTAATATCTGATGTTATATTTTGAACTATTAAAAAAAGGAACTCGATTTTCGATAAATATGTATAAACAACAAAGTATAATATTTTCAAAATTTTCACTTACTGAGTTATTAACTCATATATATTCCAACGATTTTTTCTTATAGGTAGTAATTGGTTCTTTATAGTTAGAGGAGCCTGAGGATTTCAAAGTCACATTCACACGACATATTGAGTGATATGATACATTTGATAAAGCACAAATTAATTATTTTGGGCCCATTGCATTTTATTTTTCATAAGTATTTGATTTTTGCATATTTAGTAGTAATTCATAGTTAGCCTTGCTGGTGGATCTGACATTTAGTCAATATCTATCATCGGCGCACATCACGTTTCAGGGCCACAATGGTGATCCGAGGCGAGTAGTGTCATATTATAAGTAGAAAGGAAAAAGAAAAAAAAACTATAAATTATCATTATAATTGGCTCACCAGACCAAAGAATGTTACATAACAAATTGAACTCTTAATATTACGTTTTATAATATTTTACATAATGATTGGTTAACATTTAAGTTTTATTCAAATATTTAATTACGAAAAGTCATTAAATTTTTTTACTTAAAGACAATCTTTTTTTGTACAAGATTTATTAAACAAGAAGTTTATTTTGGTTATTAATATGACATTAATGTAGATAGACATTTAATATCATAAAAATTTGGTGCATTTGAATAGTAGTCTTTTGTGGAGCAGATGCACAATCAGCCTCACAATATAAGGAGATGTAGAGAGGAATAATTTCTCATGTTGGGAACTTTCTCCGAAGTCTCTAACCAAATCACTTAGAAACATTTTTACTTCAAACCAACACAAGAAATATATCAACACTTTTTATCTTTCACTTTCTAGTTGAAGGAATATATGTACCACATGATAATAATTGTGCAAGTTGTATTTCACACATCCATTTAAGAAAAAGAAATAAATTCTAGGAAATATGAGTGGTCGATATTTGAAGGAAAAATAACACATGCCCTATTCTATAATGTGATGGGATTTTTTTCGTCCTCACACATTTAATTAAAATGACAGCGTTAGTCGCCACTCTCTCAACTTGCAAAAATGTGCACCTCACTCACTTTCTTTAAAATTGTTCTGATAAGGATATATCGTTGATCAACCTTCCTAATATGGATCGAGAAATATAAACCCAAAAATTTAAAACTGAAAAAAAAAAAAGATATTAAGACACTAAAATACATTTTACTTCGGAATCTTTTTACGGAGCAAACATGTAATGTTTCAATATGTGTAGAAAGATTAGGTGTGCTTTTGTGCTTTTTGCATATTTCGTTCCCATCCTTTCAATTTATTAGCAAAGCTCGTCATTTTTGTCCATTTTGAGTGTTAAGTCGCATCATCTTTATACCTAAAATAAAAGAAAGCAACAAAAAAATATTAAAAGAAAATTACAGTGGTGTTGGGATTTTATGTATGAAACCACTTCACAATATGAACTATAACGCATAAATGTATTAAAGTAGAAACGAAAAGAACAAGAACACAAGATATGTTGACCTAGTTCAGCCAAAAATGGCTTAGTCTGGGAGATTTAGGAACAGCCCGTTCCACTAGTGCATAAACCACATTCCAAGAGAGAAATATTACAGCTAACCACTTAGTTCCAGATTTGGTCATCGATCAAATGATCTCGCAAAAACAGAGAGTTCAGACTCACAAATCTAACCCAACACTTAGAGATAACCCACACAAAATCAGCGACTCTTTCAGGCCTGATTTTACACGAGATATTCACCTCTAAATATAGATAACTAAACCAAAAGAAGAAAATACAGACTCAAAACATGGAGGAGTCATAAAAGGAGAGAGAAAACAAAGAGTCCAACAAAATGGAAAGTTATTGCTCAAATAGTAACTGAACGAATGATATTATCTCAAGAATGAATCTCAACCATTGATTTCATCTAACGGTCATCATCAGTTTAAACTAGCACAATCCGTGTGAAAGACTTAGCTACCAATAAATGGATGCCACTCAACCAGCTCAATCCAAATACGCAGCTAAGGCATTGACACAAATAGCACCATTTTAAAGGTGTTTTAAGAAACACACCTCTCACATTCTTCACATTGGTTCTAAATTACACTTTCTCTTAGTTGCAGAATTTACACATGGAAGGCTGTTCATTATCATTGCCCGGTACTTGCAAAGAAAATTACCCTGTGTTAATGTGTAGTAAAGATAAACACAATTTAAAATTTCCTACCGGCAGAATTTTAGTCCACATATCCGAGGAATTTTTATTAGTATGTATTTTAACAAGATTAACTTCACATTGAGATAGTTTATCTCTAATAAAATGATACTTCACCTCAATATGTTTTGATCTTCCATGATAGACATGATTTTGCTAAGTAATAGAGTATTTTGACTATCAGTAAACAGTATAAGAGTATTATACATGAAATTCAATTCCTTTAAAATTCATTTTAACCAAATACATTTCTTAAGAGCTTCAGTTATGGCTATATATTCAGCTTCAGCGCTGGACAAAGTTACTAAAGGCTACAATTGAGATTTCCAAATTATGCAATTATCACCAAAAGTAAAGAAATATATTATAGTAATATGCTATAGTTGATTTTCAGCTATCCTTATCATCAGCAAAATCAGCATCTACATAACCTTTAAGGGTCAAATTTTCAAATCTTTTCTCATACACTAAGCCTATATTTAATGTTCCAACAATATACCTTAACAACTATTTCATTCCAGCCCAATGAGGCTTTCTAGGATTGGACAAAAATCTATTTAGAAAACTAACAACATAAGCAAGGTCAGGTCTGGTAGTTATCATAGAAAACATGACTGAACCTATAGCATTGGCGTAGGGTATGTTTTCCATCTCTTTCAATTCTTCTTCAGATTTAGGAGGGTGAGAATGAGAAAGCTTCATGTGACCATCAAGAGGAACATTAACAGTTTTTCTCTCTTTCATCCCAAATTTGGTTACAACTTTATTTAAATATGCCTCTTGTGTAATAGTTAACTTGTTTTCAGGCACATTTCTATTTTTAACCATTCCTAGAATTTTTCTAGCATTTCCTAAGTCTTTCATATCAAACTCGGATTTTAAAAGATTCTTTAATTTCTTGATTTCAGACTTGCTAGGGCTTGCTAAAAGCATATCATCAACATAAATCGGCAAGTAGACTTCACACCCACTCTTAATAATAGTATAGTATAAGCAAGCATCAAATTCACTCATTTTAAAATATATCTTCAATACATATGCATCAAACCTCTTGTACCATTGCCTTGGGCTTTGTTTCAGACCATACAATGATTTATCTAATTTGCATACACAATCAGTTTTATTCTTAACTTCAAAACCTTGAGGCTGACTCATGAAGATCACTTCTTCCAATTCCCCATGCAAAAAAAAAAAGCAGTTTTGACATCAAATTGTTCAAGTTCCCAATTGAATTGAATAACAAGTACCAAAACCAACCTAATTGTCTTATATTTTATTACATGTGAAAATATTTAATTGTAATCAACCCCTTCTCTTTGAGTTTACCCCTTTGCTATTAGTCTTGCCTTAAACCTCACATGATCACTAGGGATGTTTCCTTCTTTAAGTTTGTAGATCCATTTACATTGAACTATTTTGTGATCTTTAGGTTTCTTAACAAATTTCAATGTTTTGTTCTCACTTAAGATTGTATTGCCCTTATCTAGTTCTCATAATTTTTTCCATTAACTGCTTCTTCATAAGATGCATGTTCAGCTTGTTCAAGAGCATCACTTGAGACTAAGGCAAAGTCAGTCAAGTTTAATAACTCATACCTAGGGTTAGGCCTGATTTACCTTCTTTCCCTATCCCTAGTAAGTTGATAATATTGATTAGATGTTTGTACAGTAGCATGATCAGGTTCTTCAGGTTCAATTTCAATTTGGGGTTCAACCATCTCAACAGTTTCAGGTTCAACTTCAGATTCTTGATTGCAGGGTTATTTTCATCATTTCCAAGTTTAGGTAAATCAAACTTAGCTAGATTCACCTCAGTCTGAACAGTTTTTTCAATTTCAGATTTGTTTGATTTATCAATACCTTGTTTTAATCATGGCATTTCAGATTCATTGAAGATTACATTTCTAGTGTTAATTATCTTGATGCCTTGGATACTTAAAACCCATAACCTATATCCTTTCACACCATCTAGGTAACCTAACATCACATATTTGATAGCTCTAGGCTCAAGTTTTCCTTCCGACTGATGTGCATATGCAGCACATGCAAAAACTCTTATGTGATTTAAATTTGGAGGCTCCCCTATTCATAGTTCCTGTAGAGTTTTAAAACCTATGCTGCTGGAGGGAGATCTATTAATCAAGTATGCTTCATTACAGACAGCTTCAGCCCAAAAACCTTTGACAATGCCAAAACTAATTAACATGCTCCTAACTTTATTCATCGTGGTCCTGTTCATTCTCTCAGCAACCCCATTCTGTTCAGGTGTGTATTTAACAGTTCTATGCCTCATTATCCCCTTTTGCTTACAAAAGTTATCAAATTTAAAATTACAAAACTCAAGCCCATTGTCAGTTCTTAATGTTTTTTATTTCTTCTCTAACTGATTCTCTACTTATTTAAGCCAAGTCCTTAACTTCTGAAAAGTTTCAGGTTTAGCCTTCAAAGGATAAATCCAAACTTTCCTAGAGTAATCATCTACAAGAGATAAAAAGTACTCACTTCCACCAAATGTGGAATGCTTCTCAGGGCACCATAGATCAACGTGTACATAGTCCAAGAGTCTATTGGTTCTATGTGAGCTAGTTTCAAAACTCAACTTGTGGGACTTACCCAACACACAAGTCTCACAGAAGTCCATTGTTTCAATATCATCTTTTCCAAGTAATTTTTGGTTACTTAAAGATTTTAATCCTTTAAAACCAAAATGACCCATTCTGTTGTGCTACATTTCAGTTTTGTCTTTATTAACAGTGAGAAGACTAGAGTCAGGTGTAGTTTCTGTTTTTCCTTCAAGATAGTATAGTCTATTTCTTTTAGGCCATTTTCATTACAATTAGAGATCCCTTCATAAATTTCAGAACTTTATTACCAAATTTAAATGTATATCCCCCATCTTCAAGAGTCCCTAAAGAAATAAGGTTTCTTTTCAGATATGGGACATATCTAACATTTTTTATTGGCTTGACAGTGTCATCATACATTTTGATGGCAATGTCACCAATCTCAATCACAGTCTGAGAATTATTGTCTCTCATATAAACCTTTTTAGGTTCTATTTCCTTGTAATTATAAAACCAAGGCTTTTCAAGACACATACGAAAAGTACACCCAGTGTCTAGAATCCAGTCTTCATTAGGCTCTTCATTAGACACATTCAGGACATGTAAACTATCAAGTTCAGATACTATGGCAATATTATTCAAATTATTGTTATTTAGGTCCTTCTATTTCATTTTCTAGTCAAAGCAGTCCCTTTTGAAATGTCCCAACTTACCACAATTATAACAATTCTTATTACTTCTGTCTTTAGACTTAGATCTAGTTTTAGATCTCCATCTACCCTTCTTATTATGAAAATTAAATTCTTTCTTTTCAGTTCTTCCTCTTACAAACAAACTTTCTTCTCTTGAAGTTGTCCTATTATTATCTCTCTTAAGCTCTAACCCTCTGGATTTCGATGCATCTATCACAATTGCTTGTGTAAGTGTACCCCTTCCATATTTTATGACATTCCTAATCTCTTTGTAGGATTCATGTAAAGAGTTCAGCAATATAACATCTAAGTCTTCATCCTCAAACTTCTTATCATTGTGAGCTATGCTCTTAACTATTATGCTATAGTCACTTATGTTTCCTTCCAAATCCTTTTCAGAGTCCATCTTTAAACTAAACAGCTTTTCTAACATATATATTTTGTTAGGCAAAGTCTTAGTCAAGAACAGGGCATCTAATGCAGTCCATAAAGTCCTAGCTGTTTTCACACTATTAACTTGTCTAACAACATTATCAGACAGATGTAAAATTATAAAACTATATGCAATTTCATTTATCTCTTCAATTTCAATAGGTCTTGTTTTCAACTCATCAGGAAATTTTTCAGGATCATCAAAGGCCTTTGCAACCCTTTGTTGAACCAGAATGACCCTCATTTTTTGCTTCCATATAGAGTAATCCCCCTTTACATCAAATTTTGATAATTTGACCTTCGAACTCATTACAAATTCTGTAAAATGGTGGCTTGTACTCATGGACATAGCATAATAGGTTTTGAAAAAACAATTTTCAGATAACCAATGTAATGAAAAACACAGAGTCAAAAGTGTTCAGAAATTGAAGAACAGTGAGGCAAATATTTGACAGTATATGAAAACAATTGAACCAAGAACCTTAGTAAAATATATGTGAAGGTGTGAAAGAAGCTCAGACAGTTCACAAATATATGAAAAAAAAACATATTATTCATGTATCATTTACCGGGAAAAACATCAAAATAGAATTTAAAAAATGTTTGGAAAGATCTTACCAATATCGTCGAAAAGTATTATTATTAACCCAAAACTCTCAATCGAGCCCAACAATCAGAGTAAACGATCAACGAACTCCCCACACAAAAAAAGTCAGTATCGATCATATTCAAGACGCCAAAAATAATATTATCTGTTTAGACCTTTGAAGGTCTATACAGATGTGTAATCGAAATACCTAAGAAAAATTTATTATGTAAAATAAAATAAACACAATCGGAAACTAAGCCAGCTCTGATATTAGTTTCGTTGGGATTTTATGTATGAAATCACTTCACGATATGAACTATAACGCATAAATGTATAAAAGCAGAAACGAAAAGAACAAGAACACAAGATATGTTGACCCAGTTCAGCCAAAATGGCTTAGTTTGGCGGGCTAAGGAACAGCCCGTTCCACTAGTGCATAAATCACCATCCAAGAGAGAAATATTACATCTAACCATTCAGTTCCAGATTTTGGTCGATCAAATGATCTCGCAAAAACAAAAAGTTCAGACTCACAAATCTAACCTGACACTTAGAGATAACCTACACGAAATCAGCCACTCTTTCAAGCCTAATTTTACACAAGAGATTCACCTCTAAACAACTAGATCAAAATACAGAGAACTAAACCAGAAGAAGAAAATACAGACTCAAAACAAGGAGGAAACAAAAAAGGAGAGAGAAAACGAGAGTATGGCAGAATGAAAAATCATTTCTCAAATAGTAACTAAATAGATGATATTATCTCAAGAATGAATCTCAGCAATTGATTTCATCTAACGGTCCTCATCATTTTTAACTAGCACAATCCGCGTGAAAGGCTCAACTACAAATAAATGGATGCCACTCAAGCAGCTCAAGTCAAATAAGAAGCTAATGTAATTGACACAAATAGCACCGTTTTAAAGGTGTTTTGAGAAACACAACTCTCACAGGTGGGAGTACCAAATATTTTTACAAAGTGTAAATTTGCACTTTTTACAAATGTTAAGATTCCCACAGCAATTTTTCCATTTTCAATAAACAAAAACAAAGGAATTTAAAATAAATAAATAAATAGTCAAAAAATCACTATCATCTTCAACCTAACCCTTACGTAACCCATCTCATCCCCCACCACCACTACTTTCAAAATGTATAGATATTTATAGTTTATTTATTTGTTAAAATGAGGTTGAAACTATTTCAAGCTTGACCTACTTTGTCTCGATATACTTTTATGCAACATCAATCAAGCAAATTCTTTTTTTTGTTTTTAATCTCCTTTCATGCCGTTTCATTACTTACATACAACCAAAATTGATATTGTAATTACAGTCATGCTACACTTACACTTTTGTTGACATCTTTATTGATACTATATGATGTGGCGGACAATCTCACCATTTATTTGTATAACACTTATTCAAATTAATGATCAAATTTTTTTTTACACATCACACAATATCATTAAAAATGTATAATTTGAATGTACAAATAGTTTAATTGTTGTAAGTTCATGTAACTATTACACTAAGTTCTCAACTAATGTCGTGACACAAAATTATTGTACATTGTACTCAGTTCACTAATATTCACCAACATTCTATCTCCTCTCTCCTAGATTTAAAGAGAGTGAAAATTCCAAAAAAAAATTATTCAACAATTTTATATTATTGAAGATCATATAAAATACTACGTCAGCCTAGCTATCACACATTGGTTCAATGTGGGCAAAATATTCTTTGTGCTTTTGTTAAATATATTTCCATTACAAATGATCAAACTCATAATTTGTAAGGAAATTATTTAAGTAATTGAGTCAAATCGAATAGGAACCTACAAATTTGTAGCATGATTGAATACTATACATAGCTATTCTGACCATTTTTTCTTTAATGGAGTGGCTAGTATTTTTTTGGCAACTTACATATACCTTCCAAGGTTTTTGAAAGTTTCGAAGACATCCTCTCTTTTTCAAAAATTATGAAAATCTCTCTTATTTTAAATTTTGTTATGCATATCTCCCTTGATGTTTATGATAATTTCCGAGACACCTTCTCAATTTTTAAAAATTACACATTCCTTCATTATCTCAAGTTTTTGAGAATCCATACCTTCGTTCTTTTTGCACATCAGTATAAATAATAGCAATAATGCTTAAAACAGCCTTACGAACTTTTTTCCATCTTGTGACTCCTTTAACAATAATGTACTGTCTAAACTATCATTTTAACACTAAAATATAAATGAATAACAAACTATTGCTTTCTTCTTTGAGGTGATGAATAACATGATTGTAGTTTGAAAATATTCATATGTTTGAAAATTTTTAACCATTTTCTATCATCTCAGAGTTGATTAAAGAATGAAGTTGTTGAATGGTCGATCAAGTGGAGTTTGAATGAACACTACAAATGCCTTACTTCTTAAGTATTTTGTTACATTTTGTATAAAGACATCGATTTATAATCAAACTGAAGTCTGTTATTTTGTTTTATTAGGATATCATTTTGACTATGTTAATTATTTTGTCATGTGTACATGTATTTTGAGTATCTCAAATCAAAATATCCATTCATTTATTTTTGATGATTTGGATTGTCTAAATAATATTTTGTTGTTGATTAATTTGGAAGTGTCAAAATGACATTTTAGATATCACATTATTGTTGGAGCCATAAGAAGAACAAACTCTCGTAAAATGTATTTTAAATATTGCTACTATTATTTACACTAACATGCAAAAGAAAAATAATCAATAGGTGTATGTGTTGAAAATATAGTCGTGTCTAAGAAATTATCATAAACCTCAAAGAAGGTGTGCATTTTTCAAATCCTGAAATAAAAGAAGGTTTGTGTAATTTTGAAAAATGGAAGGACTCTCTAAAGTTATCATAAGCATAATCAGAAGTATCCAATGTTCAAAAGTTAAAATAAGAAGTTTTGTGTAATTTATTTAAAATAAAAGATGTCTTTTTTATTTGTAATATTATTATAAAATAGACCACGCGTAGCACGTTTTAATGTTAACTATTCCATTTGAAATAGCAACGTTGGTTCGATCTAATGCTTCCACGTGTACGGTCATGTTTTGCTTGCTTACAAAACTCTCTTCTTCTATATGGTATCCATACATGTGAGTGATCATAACCTAAGTTACGGATATCATCGAAGTTCAAGCAGAGAACATGGCTGAATTTGATAGGAGAATTGAAATCCAAGCATTTGAAGAATCAAAAGCTGGTGTAAAGGGGCTCCTCGAAAAAGGGGTGTCGAAAATCCCACGTATGTTTGTGCTGGATCAACCTATAATTGAAGAGAAACCACTCTCCGGAAATGTTCCTCAGTACAATCTTCCAGTCATTGATTTTGAAGGCTTAAAGAATGATGCCGCAAAGCGTAACGAAATCGTTGATAAAGTTAAAGATGCTTGTGACAATTGGGGCTTTTTCCAGATCATCAATCATGAGATTCCGGTGAGCACCATGGAGAAAGTAATTGAAGGTATAAAAGGATTTCATGAGCTAGAAACTGAGGTGAAAATGCCGTATTATTCGCGGGATAATAAGAAGAAGGTTGGTTTTAATAGCAACTTTGATTTATACCAAGCACGTTCTGCTAACTGGAGGGACACCATTTTCTTTGTTATGTCTCCTGATCCTCCTGCACCTGAAGAATTTCCAGAAGTATGCAGGTATGTATGTATGTAAAATTTGATTTTGATAATTATTAATTTCAGTTGCCTTATACAATTTTATATATATATTGCAGAGATATGATGATGAAATACTCAGATGAAGTAATGAAGTTAGGGTTCACACTGTTTGAATTGATCTCAGAAGCATTGGGACTAGACCCTAATCACTTGAGAAACATGGGCTGTGCTGAGGGGCTTTTCATAATTGGCCACTATTATCCGGCGTGCCCCGAACCAGATCTGACGTTAGGTCTCAGTAAACATACTGATAGCGGTTTCTTGACTGTACTTCTACAAGACCAAATAGGCGGTCTGCAAGTTCTCCACAAGAATCACTGGGTAGATGTGCCTTACTTGCCTGGAGCTCTAGTTGTAAATGTTGGAGACCTTATGGAGGCAAGTATCTCTCTTTCGAGCTACAACATATACCTTACGGTGTCTAAAAAGCGGCACCTAAACGTGTAGCGGGCACAAAACGCCTCACCTTGCCTCGTGCTTTTTTATTTTTTATTTTTTCTCGCCTAGGTGCGCTTTTTTTTTTTAACGTTTTTTAAGGTTTTCTCTTTGATTATTAAATAATTTTTAGATTGATTTAAAATTTTAAAGTAATATTAAAATAAGAAAACACTTTTAAAGGCTTAGGTCGAAACTTGGTCTTCACGTTCCGCCACTCTTGACGCTTTTTAGAATACTGATATTATAATCCATTAAAGGGTAAAATGTCCTCAGCATGTTTTGTTTTTGCAGCTCGTCACCAATGCCAAGTTCAAAAGTGTTTACCACAGAGTATTGGCAAAGACTATAGGGCCAAGAATCTCAGTGGCTAGTTTTTTCAGATTGCATTATCACGAAAAAAGTAAAACTAAAGTTTATGGACCAATCAAGGAGTTATTGTCTGAAGAAAATCCACCCATCTACAGAGAAATCACCAGTGAAGAGATTCTTGTGACTCGAAACACCAGAGGCGTAGATGGAGTATTACTATCACACTTTAAGTTGAATGCTAGTGCCACTGAGTGATAGAAATCAGCTTCAATAATTGCTTATAAATTTCTACTCTTAATATAATTGCTTGTGCAGTGTTTTCAGCACATCTGTTGAGGAATTACCTCTAGGGTTTCGTTTTCCAAATAAGATCTGTCATTGTAATGTGTGTGCTATTGTAATTTTCAGGTTTCATTTTATCACCTTCAGCAACCTATATTTATTGAACTAATAAGGCTCCAGTTTTAGATTTCTCATGTATTTCCCAGATTGGTTGGGATAAGTCTTATTATTATCTTTTGTTGGAGGTCACGTCTAGCTCCCCGCCTAAATTATATTATATTTTTATTTGTAATAAAACACGCCATATTTGTAATGAAACACTCCCAAGTGATTTTGATTTAAAAATTATATATTAATACTTAATAATCATAATTTCATAGGTACACGGGAATTAACTATTTGGTAAGTACGTATTGAACTCGTCGTTTAATGAGTTTACTTTCCGAAAGGTGTATTGCAAAGCTTGCATGAATAACTCTGTATGGTACCAAGAACCTATTGTTGGATATTGTTCAAATTAACAATGAGGAGTGATTTTAAAAGTTATGGAAGTAGTTAACTATGAGAAAAACAAGTGAAAATAAAACGAGAACAAAATAAGTGTGAAGGCCAAAAGTTAAGGCAGTGGTGCGGCCGACACACTTTGTTTTGCAATTATAGTGGTCATTTTGTTGTATTGGGCGCAATATAAAAATTTGTTCGTTGAAATTTTGAATTATGGTGTCGTTTTGAATGGTTTTACACCTTTTTTACTTAGTTTTTACACTTTTTGTGTATGGTGATTGTACTTCTATATATATGAATGGTTTTAATGATGAAAATGTATCGCAAACATCAAATTGATTACATAATATCCAAAATCTAAGATCAAATCAAGTTTTTATAATTTTGTTCTTTAGTTCATTTTCCTTAGTTTTGTTTGCTTGATTCAAACATGGATTTAAGATTTATTTATTCCTACAAACTATTTGTCAAACAAATTCTAGAAAATTCAATTCCCTGTAATTCATTTTCTTTCGACCCAAATTCCACTTTTGCAATCAAACGGATCCTTAGTTTTTTTTTTGTTTTTACTCTTTGGTGGCTGCCATGCCCGGTTAGGGAGCTAGCAACAATTCCTATGGCAAGACTTGCAGCCGTAGCAGCAGCAACACAGGCCGAGGGCCAAAACTTATTGTAGAATTGAGAGACTCGCAGCTCAAGTACCCGTCAGAAGATTGATTCTGACGTTGGATACAGTGAGTACTGGGACTCGAACAACAAGGAGTTTGAGTGCGTCGGAGTTGCAGCTGTTAGGAATTTTATTCAACGACAAGGCCTATTCTTGCCTCACTACAATAGTGTTCCTCAACTCATCTACATAGTACAAGGCAAATCACTTTTCCTCCTGTATTTTCCTTTGGTTGATGTTTGACTGTTGAGTGCTTTTTGATTTACAGACTAAATGACGAATTTTTGGTTTTGATCACTGCAGGAAGGGGGGCTTCTAGGAACTGTAATCCCGGGTTGTGCCGAAACAGAAATGCAGGAGCAAGGAAGGATGGGTGGGCGGAGATCTTTTGACCGGCATCAGAAGGTTCGACAATTCAGATGGGGTGATGTTCTTGCCTTGCCAGCCGGTATAACTATTTGGTTTTATAACAATGGAAATGAGCTAATTGTTACTGTGTTACTTTTTGATACTTCTAATGGAATGAACTAGCTTGATCTCTGATTCACGGTAAGAATCTGAATGGTTAAGATTTGGGGTTCCATCTTAAAAGATCAACATTATTAAGACAAGTAACAAAAACTCTTATAAATTGGTCTATGTTTTCATATTCGATGTGGAATTTTATTCTTTAACATGTTCCCCACAAGATTGTGGCTCGTTTCAGCCGCCCATTCTTGCTGGGGCATCTTAAAGAATAAAATTCCACATCGAA
>CAIGRP010126538.1:0-15081 GCA_903798385.1 Fraxinus cuspidata | reverse complement strand
TTGCTCTCCTATGTGCTATCTTTTTTATTATGCTAAAAGGGAGAAATAGGCGAGATAGACTTGATATGCTTTGAATTATCTATATGCTTTGAATGGATGACAATTGATTTGTAAAAGGATAGGGGAAATATATGTTGAACTTGATAGTGAAATTCCTTATCAATTGTTGATATTACTTTGCAAATCATCTTGTTTGTCATAGTCAGAAATGGGAAATTATTTACATATGGTTGACTTTAATATTATAGTTTTGATCATAACAAACAAGTTAATCTTGTTTACTAACAAATGAATTTAAGTTATCATAGTTCTCAAATATTCAATGATAACTAGATTGATCGTCGTCAAAAGATCATAATCAAAGACTATCAAGACAGAGTCAAGCTTTCAAGACAATTGCATAAAATCAAACGTCTAAGGAAGATCAAGACAAGAGACTAAGAGCCAACTTCAAAGAAAGATCAAAGTCTAGACTTTTTAGTCAAATGTAAAGGTACTAACATTTTGATCTTTAGCAAATGATTAAAACTCAAAAATTAATTTATGCATTAAAAGTTATTTTAATTATCAATTGCATAAATTTTTTTATTGATTTTCGAAAGTGATATTTGAACTTAGATCATATCTTTAAATTATCACTTACCTTGAAAAACTAGTTAAAAACACTTCCAGAAGTCCTCATTTTTTCAAAACATTCAAACTGGATCAAACAGAGCTGAAATGGAGTAAATTGGGCGTCAACGATCTTAACGATCAAATTTTTTTTTTTTACGTTCTAATTAATTTATTCCCAATGGCTATATTTTGGTCATCCAAACTTGTGGCAGTTGACAAGAGACTCATCTGAACTCTCAGAGAGTTTCACAAATTTTTCTCTATAAATAGGTTATCTTTTTGCATTCAATGCAAGGTATTTCAAGTACGTTTAAGAGATAAATATTTTGAGAAAAACATTACTCTACATTGCATTTATCTCTTCTATTTCTTCATGTCAAAAGCTTTGATTGGTTGAATCAAACTTTTAAATCATCATATTTATAAAGCTATTTAACTAACACTTGAGCTATTATTCTTTGCTATTTATTGAAGTGTTAATCTCTCTTGGCACTTAATTCATTTGTATCATTTATTAAGAGAATTTTTTTGTAAAATCATTTTGTTAAACTTGTAGGTCATATTGAGGTCTATTGAAAGCTCAATGTTGTATAAGGATCGATTCTCCTTGGTTGTAAGTCACTGGAAGCATTGTAAGGATAGTGATTGCATCGTAAGTTAAGTCAATCAATATAAAGAAAAGAGTATGCTCATGATGGAGACCTTGGTAACGGAGGATGTCGATCATTGGCTTAGATCGAACCCCCACAATTATATTGTTTGAATTCCCTCTTCTCCTTTACTTATCGTTATTTCACTTAAGTTTATTATTTTATTGATCTATTTGCTATTAACTTGCTTGATTTCAGATTAATTTTTGAAAAAGTCTTTAAAAACAAGTTCACCCCCTCTTGGTTAGTCATTCATTGGCCATCACAAGCTTTTGGGTTTAAACAATATCTAAGATGTCGAAAATATCAGTTAATGAATACGATGAAGTCTAAATGCCTGTGGATGAGTATATATCTATAGATGGGGATGATGCCATCATAAGTTGGACCTCCTCTGTTGAATGATGAAAGCAAAATGCGTATGGGAGATGTTGTATTTTGGAGTAAATTTAAAAGGAATGGATATAATCCACTTCAAAGTAGAAAAGAAACATTTTCCATTGCCCATAGATTTAGACTGTGAACTAGCTATTCAATTTAATCTATTCCATGACCGGAACAGGCGAGGATACATGTTACCCCATGATTTTGAAATAATAAGGCCTATTCTTTTTTTGTTTTTGTTTCGTAAGTAAAAACGCCGGATCGATCGCTCAAGATCTTTGGTCTCAACTCGGACCCGATTAAAAAAATGGGATCACTTCTTATGGACTCGTTGAGAATGATTCTGATCTAGTTCATGGCCTATTAGACACCACACATTCAAACATGCGAGTGCTTATTACAATTATAAGCACATGGTAACCAAACATATGTGCTTTTAGGGTGATTTATGCTTAAAAATAAGCACTTACAAATGTATGAGTTATTTTGAATGTTTTCTAACCCTCCTAAACAAGCTTTATTTCTAGTTATAAAGAAAAAATCGACAAAATTCCTCGATACTTTCTATTTTTTTAAGGGAAAGACGTAACTGTGAACTAGCTATTCAACCCAAAGAGATCAATTATTGAAGAAGAGCAGAAAGATGATGACAAATTAATTCCAAATGAACCACGTTAAGAAGAGTAATTAATGAAGACGAAATTAACACACATTTTTCCGACTTCATTGACTACCCAACAATTGAATTTGTAATTAAGCCCGAAAAGGTACAAGTCTACATGAAATCAACGAAAAGTGAAGAAAAGTTTAAACAAGCAAGCTGAGCAAGACATCAAAAGCTTTTTTAGAATTTCATGATGCATATCGTCAAAGTCAAGCTAATGACTATAAACAAACGTTTATTGGGACGCAACTCAATTTTCTTTCCTTTTATATTATTATGCTTTTTAAATAACAGATTATGTGGTTTTCTATTGCTTTTAGTAGTTTAGGGTATCTTCATCCCTTTATTGCCCTAGAAGTTATGTTTAAATTTATTATGTATTGTTCCATATTATCAATGATGAATTTTTCTTTATTTCATAGAACATAACAACCAAACACATACTGACCAACAATGAAAAAGGGAAAGGATGTATCTAAGTGGATCATCTCGCTCAAAAATTTCATTCCAAATTAACCTCCAAGATTAGACAAAAAATCGTGAAGTCTCTTATTCCTTTCTTTTGACCTTTTATTTCACTTAATTGATAATATCTTGAGATATTGAGGGCAATATCTGATTTAAGTTTGGTTGTGGGATAGACATTGAGTTTTTAACTCTTTTGTGGCTTATGTTAATTTTTACTACTACATTATATATGAAAGAAAAAAAGAAAAAGAAAAACAACCATTTTCTTTTTAATTTGCTTGCTTGTGTGGGTTAGCTAGGCTTGTCAGAGATGAATATATATTTGGATTTATGGGTCATTTTATGAATTATGAATAAGTTGTATGCTTAGATTAATATTTGCTTATTCATGTGAAATTTGATTCCCCGTTGATCATGTGAATTAAGTTTTGCATTATAAAGAAATATGCCGATTCACATCTTGAATAGGTTGAAATAGTAAACATTGGATGCTAAACCCAAAAAAATATTAATATACATCATTAAACTAAATTTAGTACAGTTTGGGACTGTTATATTGAAATGAATGGAGATTTCATGTGTGAAAATTCTAGTGTGAATTGTCTAAGGCCAATAAGATGAAATTTAAGTGAAAATCATAAGTTACGGGGTCGATATTGGATAATGAGTGTTTAATAACAAGCATTGCACTAATTATTGTATAAAAGGGAAAACTACCATGATGTGAAGCTACACTATAAAAGATTCCAATGTGGACAATTAGTGAATATCCCAACAAGAAACTCAAAAGGGATAATGCTAGTTTATGAAATAGAAGACGCACAACAAATACGAAAAGCAGGTGCATGAAACAGAAGATGCACTACATGCATTAATTAAGTGTCAAATACTTATTTGAGAAAATTAAACCTTTAACAAAGGATTATTATCTTAGTTGATTCTTAGATGTTGAAGCAATCAAAATGAAAGAGAATCCATATCTGTTGTGTAGATATATCCATCGGTAATCACCTACGGTATATGTAAACGATAAGGTTCCATCGGTAACTAAGTTTACCGACAAAATAACGACCTTTAGCAATGGAAATATCCATTGTTGAAGCCACAATTTATACTAGTGTATGAGATAATTGTTGATGTGTGTTTAGTCTTAATATGATAGTTAGATAAATTTTAGTTGCTCTAGAAAAGTATATTATATTCAAATTGTAACTTCCATTGAAATCCTATATCTATGGGTCATTTTTATAATAAAATATATACTTTAATTTTGTCTATCTCTATTTTTTTTTATCTTATCGTCTCTTCTTATTGATGTCTTTCTCTATAGATTATTTAACTATAAAGAGGTGTGATGTGACTCGGATTTTTTAAAGTTCATGCACTTGAGTTCAAATGAGTATGGGTTGGTAGAGTCCCAAAAGAAGTCAAAGACATTTAAGAAGATCAAGAAACGGGAAGACGCCCGCGCCCTAAACACTTATGTGCGCTTGAGTGCCTACAACATGGACATTGACATTTGCTGAGCGTGAGGCTGGTGCTCGAGCGATGGGCTTACTGCTTTCTGGTCTCTAGCTAGCGCTCGAGTGGTGGTTTCGTCCAGCTAGAGTCTTTATTCGATTTTGATTAGTTTTTCCAATCCTATATTGCCCTAAAAGTCATGTTTAAACTTATTATGTATTGTTCCATATTATCAATGATTAATTTTTCTTTATTTCATAGAACATAACAACCAAACACATACTGACCAACAATGGACAAGGGAAAGAATGTAGCTAAGTGGATCATCTGGCTTAAAAATTTCATTCCAAAGTATCCTCCAAGATTAGACAAAAAATTGTGAAGTCTCTTATTCCTTTCTTTTAACCTTTTATTTCACTTAATTGATAAAATTTTGAGATATTGAGGGCAATATATAATTTAAGTTTGGTTGTGGGAAAGAAATTGTGTTTTTAACTCTTTTGTGGGTTATGTTAACTTTTACTACTACATTATATATGAAAGAAAAAAAGAAAAAGAAAAACAACCATTTTCTTTTTAATTTGCTTGCTTGTGTGGGTTAGCTAGGCTTGTCGACGATGAATATATATTTGGAATTATGGGTCATTTTATGAATTATGAATAAGTTGTATGCTTAGATTAATCTTTCCTTATTCATGTGAAATTTGATTCCTGTTGAGCACGTGAATTAAGTTATGCATTATAAAGAAATATGCTGATTCATATCTTGAATAGGTTGAAATAGTAAACCTTAGATGCTAAACCCAAAAAAATAATAATATACGTCATTAAACTAAATTTAATACAGTTTGGGGCAATTAAATTGTTAAATTGAAATGGATGGAGATTTCGTGTGTGAAAATTCTTGTGTGAATTGTCTAAGGCCAATAAGATGACATTTAAGTGAAAATCTTAAATTACAGGTCGATATTGGATAATGAGTGTTTCATAAGGAGCATTGCACTAATTATTGTATAAAAGGGAAAATTACCATGATGTGAAGCTACGCTATAAAAGATTCCAATGTGGACAATTAGTGAATATCCCGACAAGAAACTCAAAACGGGATAATGCTAGTTTATGAAATAGAAGACGCACAGCAAATCTGAAAAACAGGTGCGTGAAACAGAAGATGCACTACATGCTTTGATTAAGTGTCAAACACTTATTTGAGAAAATTAAACCTTTAACAAAATTATTATTAGCTTAGTTGATTCTTAGATGTTGAAACAATCAAAATATAAGAGAATCCATATTTGTTGTGTAGATATATCCATGGGTAATCACCTACGGTATATGTCAACGATAAGGTTCCATCTATAACTAAGTTTACCGATGAAATAACGACCTTTAGCAATGGAAATATCCATTGTTGAAGCCACGGTTTATAGTAGTGTATGACATAATTGTTGATGTGTGTTTAGTCTTAATATGATATTTAGATAAATTTTAGTTACTCTAGAAAAGTATATTCTATTCAAATTGTAATTTCAATTGAAATCCTATATGCATGGGCCATTTTTATAATAAAATAAACATTTGAATTTTGTCTATCTCTATTTTTTTTAAATCTTATTTTCTCTTCTTATTGTTGTCTTTCTCTATAGATTATTTAACTATAAAGAGGTGTGATGTGACTCAGATTTTTTAAAGTTCATGCACTTGAGTTCGAAAGAGTTGGGGTTGGCAGAGTCTTAAAAGAAGTCGAAGACATTTAAGAAGATCAAGAAACGGGAAGACGATCGCTCGCTAAACACGCATGTGCGCTCAAGCCCCTACAACATGGAAATTGCCGCTTCCTGGGCGTGAGGCTAGCACTCGAGCTATGGACTTACTGCTTTCTGGGCACCAGCCAGCCCTCAAGTGGTGGTTTCGTCCGGCTGGAGTCCTTATTCGATTTTGATTAGTTTTTCCAATCCTATTCAACCCCAAACACTACCTATTATATATACCCATGCCATATCTCCTTCCAAGGGATTATTTAATAATATTTTCATAAAACGAATTGTTCTTTGAAAATGAAACACATCTTCCAAAAGATTTCTTGATTCAACCTCAAGATCATTGTTTCATATAGTTTCCTAATTATTCTTTGTTGTTGGTTGAGCCTTAATTTTAGTTAAGAGAATATCCATTGAAGATCAAATTCATATTCATATAACTTTTGCCTAAACTACAGATCAAAACACAAAAAAAAAAAACTCTAAATATCAAATACCAAAAACCTACTCCCACGAAGCAGTGAGTGTAGCCATTCTCATGAGCATTGCTATAAAGTATGAGGGAATAGGTACAATTGAAAACTATTAGTTGACATGCCTTCGTGATTGATCATCTTGCAAAGAAAACTTGAATATGTTCATGAGGATTTTTAGTTAATTTTCTAGAGGATTTTTAGTTATGAAATAAGTTGATGATGATAGGTCTAATGTGGAAGTTCACCGGTCCACAAGATGGATAAACAATAGCTTGTTGTACATGAGCACGTGTAGGATTTAAATAATTGCTAAGAGCTTCTCCATGGTTGGCAGTTGCTCTCGGTGGATTTTGTTGTTCAGCTAATCTGGTGGTAACTAAATTTGATTTTGATTTTGATTTTCTGCCCTTTTCTTTCTTTTCTCTATTCTCCTTTTCTATGTCCAAAGGTTCTTCCGATCTTGGGACCCAATGGTAGAAGCTCAGGAGGTATGGGATTTAAATAATCGCTAAGAGCTTCTCCACGGTTGGTAGTTGCTCTTGGTGGGTTTTGTTGTTTGGCTGATCCAATGGTAACTAAAATTGATTTTGATTTTGATTTTTTGCCATTTTTCTTGCTTTTCTTTGCTCTCTTCTTCTTTTTCCAAAGGCGCTTCAGATCTTGGGACCCAATGGTAGGAGCTCAATTTCTTTGTAATCTTGTGTACACTGTCAAAATCAAACAAGAGATATTAGGTGTGTAAACAATAGCCTAAAACAAAAATAAAGAAAATTTAAATATTATATAAACCGATTAACTCAAATTACATACTTTATTCACCGGCAACAACACCGAAAACTTGTTCTTATGAAACCCAAGCGTACATGATTGTTGACAAATAATAAATTTGTTGTGTTGGGAGCATCGTCCCATAGAAAATAAATTCAATTTAAGTTTACTAGTTATATGTGGAATTCGAATTATGTAATACAAAAGAGATTTTGATTTTATTTATTCTAAATTTTTCTAAGAAAGTGATAATAAAAAGTGTTTTTGTATCAAATTATGGATAATTGTATTGGAGTTAAATTTCGATTATTGCCATCTATTTCAATTCTTGATTTGTAATCTAATTTTATTCATATGTTCTAGACAATCGATAAAGCTAACATATTAAATTTTTTTTTAAAGACAAATTAATTCTATCATAGTTACAATCCAAATCAAATCTTAGTTCGAATCCGAATGAATATAATTCATCAATTTTAAACTATCTATATGATTGCACACGTGATAAATATTATTCCGGACATCTATTGTACATTTATTAATTTTACTGCGTTTTAAACTTATTGTAAGTCTCTCAACACTATAATAAGCAACTAATTATCTAATTTGCAATCAAGCAATTAAATAATGGGTGGGTATGCAAAATCAATCAAGAAAAGTAAGAAATACTAAACTATTAGTCTTGAATTAAAATAAGTAATAGGGTGCATCTTCATCCAATGCAAAGAATTTAGCTAAACATATTTCTAATGATAAAACAGCCAAAAAAAAAAATGAAAAAGCATCACATGGAATTAATAAATATAAGAAAGAGATGCCACAGCCCAATTCTTGTTCTTGATTATCTGCTCCAAGCTATGATTTTTCAAGTTCTTGATTCAATCCATATGCTAGATTTGTTCTCATCTCTAACTTATGATAAATTTGCCCCTCATTCTTAAATGATTTTATGATATAGAAGTGATTTGAGAGGCGAGATATAGTTCTTTTAATGGCTACCCGTGTCTTTTAGTATATAGGATGAAATGAGGTAAAAAATATGTCCAAGTTGGATTCCAATCAGTATTTTTGGTTATAACTTTCTATCTCGAAATTCGATTGAGGTGGTTCAAAGTTTGTTAGAAAGTTAACTCAAATGACTACAATTCTTCTATTTCAGCACTTCCTATCCGAAAAATGGGTCTCAACATCTCACTAAAAATTTGGAACATAATTTGTTCTGTCAAAAATTGATTTGTAAAAATCCTTTTTTTATATTTTACTCTTTTTTTTTTCCTTCTTATAGCATTCAATTGACTCCAAACAATTTTCACTTATCTTTTTTTCATCTAAATCAACTACAGGATATTTACAATATATTTACAATATGATCCTGAACTTTGAACTTGTTTTGTTTTCGCTTGATTTCGTTCATTTTTTTCCGATTTTACCAATTCGCCTTGAGTTTTATCAAAAAAATAAATTAACATTTAATTAAGTCATAAGTCATCAAAATTTAGTATAATTAATCTCATTTATGGTCCAGATAAGTATATAAAATAAACTTATCAATATTAACCCTTGAAAGTACATATTTGTGAAGATCTAGGGTTTTAACCTCCTACAAGAACCAGAAACTAGGATCCAAGAACTTTTATTTCAGATCGAATGCTATGATACCTCTTCTTGGTATTTTCTCCCAAAATATATAAATCAAAACTTCAATAGAAAAATAATGACACCAGATTTGTTTTGCACTAAGGCTCGAATGTTCAGCCAAAAATGCTTGCTCAACACATTGAGCATCCACATAATATGGTTAACGCTCTAAATCCACTAGCACAATTAAATAGTACAATTACAGTAATCAATAGCCAAAGTATTAACCAAAACAGACCTCAAAATATCAGTTTTCTCTCGCACTATTTTTGTATCATCCTCAAATTTTATAGAATACTAATGCCTTTTAATAATTTTGAAAAACAATTGAGGGACTAAAGTGAAATAAGTATTAATTCTTTTTATTTGGCCAAATTATTAGATTTTCATAGGAACACTTTTAGTAAATCAATATTAGGCTCGTTAGGTAGTTCCTATTAATTTAAGCCCAAGTTATTGAAGTTCAACAAAAGTTATCTTTAATTTGAAATTATTTAAGTTGGTTTATGATTTAATTTTATGGCAGCCACGAGTGTATATGATAAATGTTGATTTTGACGAGTTAATCTCCTATTTTAATTTCGATAAAGATTAATATTAACCATATTTTGATTTTGATAAAGTTTAATTATAATCCTAATTTGATTAAAACTCGGTTACTCCAAATTCTAACACTAGTGTACTAAGTCAAATGGTACCAATTTCAAATTAACTTCCGCGTGTCCTATTTTGATATAAATTCAATTTGATGATTGATTTTAGTTGATTATTTTAATTAGAAAAATCATTAATATGATATAATCGTAATTCTATTATTTGCAACCAATTCTTATCCAAATTTTCTTTTATTACACTATTTTCCAATTGTAGTTGCATACAAACTCATGGTGAATCTCAACTATAAATACTGCAAGACTTCCCATTATTTCATCATAGAAAATATAGAGAGCCATGCCAAAGAGAGAAGGAGAGGAAAAAGTATAGAAAAAATAATAGGAGAATATTTACGCAAAAGATGATTTTCTTTTCAACTTTTCAATAACGAGGTAAGATATTTACGTGTTAGTGGTTTATTTCCTTATACTTTTATGTATTTAGTCATTTATGAATGAATTGTCGGTGAACTTTCGGGGTCTTTATATAGGAGACATAAAATCTTTTAGGAATTTAAAATGACCTAAGATGGTCACCGATATGCTCAATAAGAGAAAAGTGGTATGAAGTGTTTAAATTGATTGTTATATAATTGGGTTAAATACTCACTCTTACAATAATTTTATACGTTAGTGTGGGTCGATTGGATTTGTGGCAGGATAGTGATGCGGGCTGCTAGCGGATTGAAGGAAAACAAAGATTAAGTTTTGCAGTCCTTCAATTTATTAGTTTAGTTTGTTCAAGGACATGTTATTTAATTAGTTAGGTGATTATGCTTTTTTAAATATACAATTTCCGTGTTTTAATTTTTATTTATGAATATTCCACTTATTTTTTTATAAAGAAATTTATTCCATCGTTCGCATTTAATGTAAAGAAAAGTGAGTATTTTTTTTTTAACACTCCAATGTTTATGAAAATTTGGGGTGTTATAATTTTGTCTCAAGAAGAACACCAAATAATCAGACGTTACTGCTCACCGAGAAGCAGATAAACAACCCTCACAACTGTCCATTTACAGAGCTCACCAAAAACATATCTGAAATGAAGATTTACAGAAGAAAACCTGAAGGATTTTACAGAGAGAAAGAAACGTCACTACTCAGGAAGAAAACCCTAGAATAATCTTACAAGTGAGACGATCATCTGCCATTTAAAAGAGATAGCCCATTAACCCTCAAATCAATGGCTATCAGTCAACCACGTGGCATCATCTCAGCTCTTGAAGATAATTGAAGTAAAGTTGCATAGGCCAAACACGAGAGTGCATGCATAGGAGGCAGCCAGATCATGCTCCACAAAATGAGTTCAACTTCAATCATTGGGCAAATTAAAAGGTTGAGTTCAACTTCAATCATTGGTCCAACAGTTGTCCAATTGATAAAATCCTCTTGTGCAAAACCAAATATGTTTAAGTAGATGTATTTTGACGAGATGCAATTTCCTTTTTTGGAAATTCAGGATCATTATGAAAAGATTATTTCCTTTTCTGAAGCTTGTTCATTGGCTTATACTCCAGTTAAAGAGTAAATATTTCAGACTATGCATTTCCTTCATTCACAAGATCAATTTAGAATTCCGCCGACTAAATTTCCGTTCCCATTTGCAGTGTGTTCTCGATACACCATGTGTATGAACAATTGGTTGTAAACCCATCACATAATATGAGCAACTCAGTGGCGACTAAATTTTCATTCCCATACGCATGGAGATATTTTGTGGGAAAGAGTTTTTCTAGAAGATCGTCTAGATCTTTTGGTAATGGACGAGGTCGAAAATGAATGGGGCCATGATAGAACGTCTGATGAAGAGCACGTGACGGCGGAAGAGCAGACAAAGCATCCGATGACTAAATCAAACTCATAAGAAGAGGAACTACATGATCATCTATGTCATTTAATTAAAATGAGGCAATAGATGCACAGCACACGAGACTTCCAGAAATTTCTGTCTTAGATAGCACAAAATGGCAGAGGATAGAAAGAGTTCAACATCCATTGCGTTTGATATAACTTCAGACTCAAAGGATCCTGGCGGTTGGTGTATTCTAATTTATACCAGTATTTTTTCTTATAATGTGTTGAACACCAGCTTGATATTACAACGGGCAAAATTTTATGTTCAAATTTGACGACACCCCACGTATGAAAATTGTACCCGTCATGCCTTTAATGAGAAAATGAATCCTACCAGTATTTTTTCTTATAATGCGTTGAACACCAGCTTGATATTACAACGGGCAAAAATTTATGTTCAAATTTGACACCCCACGTATGAAAATTGTACCCGTCATGCCTTTAATGAGAAAATGAATCCTGCTTGCATGTGTGTTAGAGAGGACTTACATATTTATTTAAATTAAATATTGACCATAACTTGTGAATTCTTTGGGAGTTATATTGTGTTATCTTTCTGTATTTTAAGTATTCCAAAATGATTGGCACGGGATAAGAGATTTGATACAGATAAGAATTCCAATTTTTAATTATATTGGCATGCTTATCTTTCCCAGATTTCCGATTTCATCTCTCAAATAGATGGCATATTTCACCTTGTTTGCATGCTAAATTCTCTGGTATCTAATTTTTTTAGTCACATAATAATTACTGTTTCATTATGAAAAAATGACATCGAGTAACTTCTTTCTTCATGATTCTTGTTTCTTAAATGCAGGCGCTGCTACACTGGATATTATGGCTATTTGAGCTCCAGCTCCAAAGGAGCGTGTGAGAGTTCTGAAGAAGCGGAAATGTTTATTTGATGACTCCATTGCAGTACCTAACAAGTATGTGATGTAACTTACAATTTTGTCGAGGTTTCTATTGAATCTGAATATTGGTATTCACAATGGCAATGCGTGTCCTATTGATATATATAAAAAAATTAGATTCTGATATTGAGTTTGGTAAGCTTAAAAAGTTTACAAGTAAATAAGTAAGTTAATAAATTATTTTTTATTCCTAAGGTTAGAAATAATAAGGTAAGAATGATCTTTTTGAAGGTACCTGTCTTGGTGAATTCCCATTTCTAAACTTTGCTACCAAATTGGGGTTGTATGGCAATTGGACCAGCAGGTTTAGATTGAACAGGTGGTAACGAGGCTATTGGTTCCATCATCACCACATCTTTTACTTCCAAAAACATTATAGAAGCTGCTTGGTCTGCATCAG
Source organism: Fraxinus cuspidata (assembly GCA_903798385.1). Classification (NCBI taxonomy): domain Eukaryota; kingdom Viridiplantae; phylum Streptophyta; class Magnoliopsida; order Lamiales; family Oleaceae; genus Fraxinus; species Fraxinus cuspidata. The sequence continues at coordinate 2,373 of CAIGRP010126538.1, read as the reverse complement.
AAGACATTTGAATGGAAATTGGCAGACCACTTGATGGTTTGATAGGTGGCAATAGAACAGGAATCGACAATGCCCCTAACACCCACTGGAAGAACAAAAGAAGATACCTTTGGAAATCCATATTTCCGTTTAAAACCTACTGTACCAGCTGTTTGAACTTCACGTCTCTAGGCATAAGACCAAGTTCGGTTTTGAGACAAGAAATGTAAGTTGTTTAAAGTGATCGTTATAAAATATGATGCGATCCCATTTTCGTGCATGATGGGATTCCCAATGTCTTGGCTTGAAAACAACATCCCTCAAAGTCGTATTTTAGTTTTCAACTTTAACATTGAGCATATATCCCGCATCCATGGTGTCCTCAACAATATCAGTCAGCACTTGGCCCACCATATTATCATTTCTATCTACTCTATCCACTTTATGGGGACAGCAGATTTGTTTCACTTCTTAAAAACTGGGAGGTCCACAAACAGTTTTAGCATACTGTAAGCTTGGATCTTTCCAAGGAAGGCCACGTCCCAGCTTTGCTTCTCGGACTGAAGGCACACCACAGTCATCAACTTGGACTACTTGGTTCATTTTATGAAAATACCTTTTACAGTATTGAAGAAATACTTCTGTTGTGGAAACTAGTTTTAGTCATTCGCAAGGCTGTATTTGTAATGAAGCATTTAATAGTGTGGATATTGTTAGTGATTTGTGTATAGTAATAATATTCATAAAATCTTACTAAAAAAGTATACCTCACAAGAACTCTTAATGGAAAAATGGATCAACAAATTCCTGTTACCTAGCCAGGATTTTCATCTCCTAAATTCAATGGTTTTGATGCTCAAAATGGAGCAAGAGGAGCAATGGTTATTTGGGAAGACGATATTTGAATTTTTATTTTTTTTATGCATGTTTTCCTTCTAGGTGAGAGTATTTATAGATTTTCCTCAATGCTTTGGGGTAATTCGATCATTAGAGAATGTGACAAATGGCGGTCTCTTATTAGAGATTTATTTATTATTTTCCATGTCTTGCATTCATTGGCTTTGAAGTCGCACTTTGAACATTCACCCCATGTGCACCTTAATAACGGTGTTTATCCAGCCTGGGTGGGGGAATGGCTCCCTTATATTTTGTGCGAGCCATTCGTGCTTTTGTTCGCCTCGCTTATCACTTATGCCTCGCAAGCAAAGGGTGAAGTTCGCGAAGCATATTCCTTGGTTCAACAAAAAAAAATAACATTGAAGAATTATTTTTGTCATGAAAAACTGATGACATAATCAAAATCAATGTGAGATAATGATGAAATCGCACAAAAGACAAAGTTTAATTAGTGTTTTACGGCATGTACCAAAGAACTATATGCAATTCCAAGTATGAAAACCAAGTCATCAGCAGCATGAAAGTGTAATTCACAAACTCAATAGTAAAGAATAACTGTTAGACAGACACTGGCAACGTATTCTCCCCTGCCCATACATACATATATTTATATGTACCTAGCATAGGAAAAATTTACAAACACTGAATAAATTGCAACAATTAAAGTCAAAGTTATTTTATTTGATTAGAGACAGAAATTGCAAAATGGTGAAAAAAAGTTGTGGGATCAGTTCAAAACAACTTGTTAGAAATATATATCACTTCTTTTAGACTCAATATGCGGAATTAACCAATAAAAAGCAACACGTCACTTATTTATTGTTTCTAGATGAATAAGGTTAAGCCCCTGTTTGGTACACATTATTTTTTTCATTCTCATTTTTTTACTCATTTTCAACCACACATTCTTCAATAAAATAATATTTTCCATCACATCAATAATTTTTCCTTCTTTTTCAACCACACATTTTCCATCAATCTACTATTCCAGAATTCANCTCTAAATGCAGTTTAAACCCTAAGTTAAATAATCACAAACATTTACATCAAAAGCGTAAAAAGTAAATAACAATAGACATCGATGGCGGAGGAAAAATCCCTAGAAAAAAGCTTCACAAGGATCGAAAACCTCTTGTCAAACCTTACCAAAGAGAGTCACTTGAAAAGCTAACTCACAATTGGTTCACACACTGCTAAACCTTAGTTGAGACTGACCATCCCACTTGTAAATCAACGAAGAACCACTTCGATTGTGCAATCCATGGTTCCAAACAATTTTGGGCTACTTTTCCCTCCACGTGTATTGCCAAGGACGGACTCGTTTTGAAGTACTGGAACTCCTAGCGCCTCTTCTCTAACTTCAAAACTCTGAAAGCTTATAGGTAAACGTAATGGTTATTGTTGTTTGATCTTTAGATCTTCCGAATTTTGATCTTTGATTGAAGCAAGAGAATAATGGACAAGTTGATCTTCTCAACCAATAATACAAGATGTTTG